>JBAIZZ010000033.1:37111-98927 GCA_037355905.1 Heliconius aoede
ACCTACCTATAGCGGTTTTCAAAGGAACTCGAAGATACCAGAGCCAAACGGTGTCTTTGAAACTGCTATCATACGTATATTAAATGATTCCGTAGCTTCTTTTGGAAGTACTCCATATTAAGTTTTTTATAGTATTTTTTTTTTGTATAATTTTAAGTAAAGTATTTATTGAAAATAACGAAATTGTAACACCATAAATATTCTTTATATACCCAAGGACCATTTCACATTCAATTTAAACATTTCCATATTACGATAATATAAGAAGGTAACTGATTTCAAAGAGACTATGTAACCTGAACGTACTTCAGGTTGGACATGAGCCAAATTCTATGAAGCACCTAACCAGTATTACCTTAAATTTTGGATCAAACGTACGGATTGCTATATAAAAGAACGGGCAAGATCTAACGAAGTTAAGCTTCGTGTATTAAATTTTGATACTGAAATTTTAGATGCAAGTTAGCTTTTGTTGGAAAAGCTTCATTCTGTATCCCGCACACAGCAGGGTAGGCATAGGGAACCTCGGTGTTAAGACACTCCGTTCCCCACTTTCTGCTGAATTCTGTAGGCATTGCGTGTTGAGTGGCAGAACTCAACGCCGCGCTTTGCCTCAACACAAGAGCGCAGAAGAATGGAAATATAAACGTAAAGAAATATTTCACTTCCTCGAGTGGGAATCGAACCCACAACCGTCGCGTTTACAGGCGGCACCCTTGTGCCACTGCGCCACGACAGCCTCTTTTGTTTGTTGGAAAAAAACTACATATCCTTATAATCCAAATAGAATAGAACTATGCATTTATAGTTTTTTGTCAGTAGTAAATATCCATTTCGGGCAACGTTAATTTTAAACGTGCACTTCCTTTATATTTGGTCCTATATAATTAAAATGAACAGAGTTTCTTTGAAAAGAGATTTTGTTGCTTATAAGAGAATGAGAGTTGACCTATTTTCGTAATTTAACGAAAACAAAATTGTAAGAAACGAATATTAAGCCTTTAGTCTTAAGTGCAATGGTACACTGACAAAACGACACTGCAGGATTCGTTCAATAAATGCTTGTTATTCAATAATAATAATAAACGGGCAAAGCCGCGAGTCGGTAGTTAGTAGGTATGTTAATTATTTACATTAGTGTGTATAAGCATGATTATTACTATAAAGACGTCGTATCTACGCCGTGTTTAGAAATTTACAACATAATTACATGTGACAGTTTACATTCCGGTCTTATTAGTGAACGAAGGTTATTGCATTAAAATATATGAGAAGACGAACGTTACGTTAAATTTTCATACATTAAATATTTTATTAGAGAGGATCTGACCTCTGAAGATAAATTTTATTTCTCAAAATTATTAATAGCAAAAATTATTGTGGTTAAAAAGCACATTTTAAAATAGTACCTTTGTTGATCTAAGTGGATAAAATAAAGTACGGCGTTGAGTTCCGCTATATAGCAATTAAGTGAGCAAAATAAATTAACGTTAATACGTATAAAATATGAATATGTATGTATATTATTATAACTATTATTATTATATAACTGATCATGCAAAAAAATAACATAAAGATATTTAGATATATAGAACTACTGTGAACTCAATATTATGCGCCTATACGTGTCGATCCGACTGTCACGTGAGTTTTATGGCTTCTCCACTGAATAGGATCATGGCATAAACCTTAGAATGTATTATAAAAACCATCATTAAAATAAAAACAACACTCGTCGCATTACAGAAACATCTAGAGTCTATCTTATAGAACAGCTTATTGCGCAATTGAGAAAATGTATTTTATATAGCAATTGTTTTACTTAACTGCCTGAAATATTTAAAAATTATCACATATTTTTTAAATATATAAACCCTATAAGGAAACTCATCAGCAGCGTATGCTTTAATTGGCCTAATCTATTTCATCCATATTTTTATATGGAATATTTTTCAACACAAATATGAAAATAAATAATAACACTTATAGTTGCTAACTTTCTTTTTCTTTGTTTTTTTAGCTTCACGCTGTATCCTGTACATAGCAGCATGGGTTAAGTGACCCTGGGAACCTGGTCTTAAAACACTCTGTACCCATTACAACACTGCCTTTTCTTACTTTCCATGAATGATCAATGAACCCACAACTATCGGTCTTACAGTCAGATCATTTTCC
Source organism: Heliconius aoede (assembly GCA_037355905.1). Lineage (NCBI taxonomy): Eukaryota > Metazoa > Arthropoda > Insecta > Lepidoptera > Nymphalidae > Heliconius > Heliconius aoede. The sequence goes on from JBAIZZ010000033.1 coordinate 39,287, forward strand.
ACTGCGCTAAGATAGCTTTTCAAGTTTTAATCTAGAACAGTCTTCTTTATCTGTAATTATAATATTCGATAACAATACAATAGTCAAAAAATAGTACCGTCTTCAACACAAGACCCTTTTCACACGAAATAGATTTGTTGTACATGTCTATTTACGAAATGTAATGAAACTTTTATGTATCTTAATGAGTGAAGTTAAATTGAATTTTTAGATATTAAGATATTGAATATACCTAGTATAGTTTTTGTTACCTCCATTGCCACTTTCAAGACAGCTATCTTCTCGTACTAAATTTTACAATAGTCAAATATTTCTAAGTAACAAATGAAATTTAAATATTAAGTACTTTATTTGGCATTCTTTATCCGAAACAATACAAATTAAACAAGTTTCATCTCGAAACTCAGCTCGTGAACTCGATTAACAGTTTTACAGAATACTTTATCTAACGGAGTCAGTCTAACAATGAATGAAATAGAGTAAAGTATTCATAATATACTCGTGCGAGTACATCGCCACAATGGTGCACTGGAACAATGTCTATCTGTAGATATGACGGTTGTTAGTTTTAAACAAAAGAGTAATTTTTTTTCTTAAGTGTAAAAAAAATTAATACTTTAATAATGTAAAAAAGATTGATCCAGGTAGGCAAAGAAAATTTAGAGGCAAGACACTCCGCTTTCTGCTTTCCTCCCAGATTCGAAAACATTGCATACCGGGACGCTACCTTTTATCATTAGTGTAAATCTTTATTAGGCAAACTCGCAATACGTTCAGATGCAACTCGCCCACCGAAGGTTTTTCTGGAATTCAGGCTTCACTTAGCTGGAGCTATTTCCAAAAAAAAAAACAAAAAAAAGAAAATATTTATACTCCTGAGTGGGGACCGAACTAACAACTATCGCGTTCACTGTCCTACTAAGTCATATTCAAATTTCGTTGTAAATTATTCGTAATACGTTAAATTAATATGTCAATATGGTCATTTACTTTATACAACAAAATATACCTATTTAATATAAATTACTTATTTCTTTGGTCATTATCGTGAACAGTCAATTATTTCAGGCTGTTATTATAATTATTTTTCATGTAGGCTTTTATGCAACGATTTAATAGTTAAAGTTAATAATAGGCCACGAATACAATGAATGAATAAATATTAAAAAAAAGTTAAAAAAAGAGAAAATAAAATACAGAATAAGTGCTATATCCATATAAATATTATAAAGCTTAAGGAGTTGTTTGTTTGAATATGTTAATCTCAAGAATTACTAGTTTGAATTGAAATAATGTCATTGTTTCATTTAAAAGGAAAGAAAAAAGCTATAGAGGATATTACATTAAGTTAAAAGTTGTAATGTAATCCATAGTACCTGCGATCAAAGTCCGACACTTAGAATTTATCTTGTACATACTCATGTTTATTTTCGTGTCGTTTCGTTTGACCACATGTTCAAACAAAAATAAAAAGCGTTCTCACTCATGGCATTGCCGGCATGAACGCAAAGTGGAAATATAAACGTGTTGGAGGTTCGATTTCTTTTGAGAAAATGAAACGTACAATATTTGCATAATGAATTCTGCCAATCAGCACGCAATGCCTCCAGAACCTTGGAGACATTGCTTGTTTTTGCGGAATTGCTAGGAGCAGTAGCTGAAATTAGTTTCGCTTAATTTTCAATTGAAACCAGGTTATTAATTCAAATCACCTACTATTTATGTGACGTCGATTGCGTTAATGAGGCAATTGGAACACATGTATATACGATGTACATACATCGTAGTAGGTAACCTATATATATGTAGTTGTAGCAAATTTTATAAAGTTTATGCTGTTCTCAAGATTATTATTATAGTAATCTAAAAGGAAAACTAAAATACATATTTAGAAAACCCGAAACGAATATCAAATTTTTCTGTCAACTAAATTAAATGTGTAGATTATTTGGTATATATGAAATTATGCCTTGACAACAGAGTGAAAAAAATATAATATTAAATAATTCAATCCCTCGAGTGGGGATTGAACTCTCACACTCATGCCCCCGCACCACGACGCGACGAAATACTTAGAAGCCTAACTGTTTCCTGACTTGAAAATTAAATTTATAAAATATAACATATAGAGAACGGAGAAAGTGTTAACACTAGACACCCTCTGCCTACCCTGCTATAATCAGTAACACAGCAAGAAAGGCTGAAGCTGAAGGTAAAAAAAAAGCTTAATAAATATATGTATAATAGTATAGAAGATATTTTCAAAATGGTACAGCACTCTTGATACGGTAAGCTTCTTTCATAACAAGAAGAATTCAATGATCCGCGAACACCAAATGAGAAACATATAAGATGAATCAGTCCAAACAGAATTTCCAATATGAAATTTATTTAATTATTGTTATTGTTATTTTCGATCTTATTACTGTTAGATAAGGTTGAAATTTACAATTTAATATTATCAACGTACGCAAAAAGCCCAGTATCTCGTATTAGGATAAGAGGCTTAGGGAACGTCGGTGTCGAGTTGCGTTCACCTCGAATGACTTGATTTGCTTGTACGACTTCTGCTGTGTATTTATTTTATGCTGCGGTACAAGTATTGTCGGTTACATAGAGTCGATTGTAGATTTAATTATAATTATGATTTAATTATAATTAATTATAAAAGAATAAGTTAAGACAATTGCGTTCCCCATTTTCCGCTGAACTTTTGAAGCATTCCATGTTGAGTGGCGGAGCTCAACGCTGTACACCTAATTAGTAGAACAAGGGAAATACATTATTATTTGGCTGACAAAATATTTAATATTTATATCCTGTTTTCCTGTTTTCTATTGTGTGTGTAATGTATAAGGGACTTTTCTAAATTCCTATAGGCCTACGCGCAATCTTGGCCAGATCATTCTTTTTTTAATATACATATTTTCTTAAAAATAAATACTTTGATCACATTTTTATCACAATGTGAAGATATTAACACTCTCCGCCACGTCAGTTATGATTGACAAGCAAATGGTGAACTCGGTTATTGGGATCTAAATTGGAAATGGTTATTGACAGTATACGTAGATTTTATTTTGGATTACTGTTATTAAATAAATAATATTTGATAAATCATGAATTTATTTTATTACAATTAAAATAGAAAATAGTATAATTATATCAATAACAATACAAAAGTTTTATTGTAATAAAATAATATAAAAAGCGCGGCCTGTTACCAGGTTGCCTACCCTAGAATGCAGTATGTGAATCTAAAAAGATATAAAAATAAGAAATACAATGAAAAACTAATAACATATTGTAGAAGCAGTATAGAGTATGTACATGGCAAATTGAAAAATATATCAATGTACGAGTGATAAGTTGTCACTGTGTTAGTGCATCATTTACTTTTATAATATTTCAATTTCCTTTTTAGTCATAAACTGCGGCGTTCAACATCGCCAACAGTCGTGTAATAACTTTAAAGTGAACAAATCACATAAAGTTATAAATAAAATAAGTAAATTGTATAAAATAACATTCTCTAGAATTTGTTGCAAAGTACGTCCCTCCCTCTACCTACCCTGCTACATGCGGAATACATCGTAAAGCTATATAAGAGGCTTGAAATATTTCGTGCTATGAGGAAAAAACTTATTCATAAGCTTTCGACACCTAATTAAATATTTTACGTACCGCGTTACATTGTCTGCGGCCTCATAAAAGCTTAAATTTAAATTTAGCTTGCATTCAACTTAGCGTGACTCCGTTTTAATAAATATTAAAGGAAAGCACACTATGGGAGCACATAGAGAAGCTCAAATTCGTGTTTAAAAAATTGAACTTAATTATAAAGACTTATAAAAATATATTCTTATTACTTTTGTTCCTTGCTATTTATGATTTTTGCTGTCTGGTATGTTAAATTAAAGTTAAATTCCAAATTAAATGTAGCTGTGATTTCAGTGCAATCTGATTTAAAAAATATATTTTTTACATTACTAGAGAGCGAATATGCAACTTTACTAAGTAGAGCGATTAAATAATAAATGTGCGTACACACAATAAATGTGAATAAAACAACTATACAATTTATTTTTCCTCAATTCTACTCAAAGCAATTTCTAACTATGATGTTTATTTTGCAGAATAAAATATCAAGAAATAATCATTTCAAATCGTACTAAAATAAAACTGGTTAAATGCGGGTTGGACTCGCCCACCTAAGCTCTCGTATCAAGTTCATTGTTTTAGATCAATGGGAAGTACCTTTAACTTATATAAGTTGACGAACTTAATATTGCAAGTAAATGCACTCAATTTGTATGAAATGAACTATATTATAAAAATTTGTTTCAACTTTTTACCTAAAAATTTTAATAATTTCGATTAATTTCGTTATTTATATCGTACGTTTTCACTTCCTGCCAAGTTTTATAAGTGTAGGTCCACCGGAAGTACCCTATAGGTAAATTACGCGGTAAATTTCATACAAAATACATTAAAAACGATACATTAACGCTCATATCTTTTGATTGCGATGTCTTAGAAACTTATATTTTTTCCTCACTCCAAGAGATTAAAAACTCGAGATAAATTATCTTTACAGTTCCGTTTTTACCTTTTGAGGTACAGAACACCAAAAATATGAATTAAATATATAGGAATAAACTTAAATATATAGGAATTAATAAGCAGAATATTTAGCGAAAATTACTTGCACAATACCCTAATGTCGAACTAACTAAGTCCCTGAGCAAACATTTTCTAAACAACGTCACGAGCTTTACAACTTTTGGGAAAATGCGACGCGAACGGTCCATCATGAAAATGGAGATCATTTAGGCTGCGGACATATTGTTGGCATTATCAATATTTATGTAAAATTGGTGAATAGAGGTTTAATGATGTGTTTTTAATATAGCCTTCGTTTGCGTACATTGTTGTGTTAACGAATATTATTAATGTTAGATTTGTATGTATTCTAGGAAAAAGTTAATTGTAATTTAAAAAAAATTATAATTTATAATATTTATTTTTCAATCCGGTAAGATAACATGTGTTCTAAACCGAATACGGGTGCAGTTAAATTGACTGACGTATTTATAATTTAGCAATTAAGTGATATATGTATATTTTTTATATAGATAAGTATTTTTTAATGTAGCAATATACAAAAATTAAAAGGGGCCGTTGTAGCTCAGTAGGATAATTGTAAGTGATGTTTGTGGATTCTATCCCCTCATTCGTATTCATCTTCGTGAAAACTATTCCCATTTTCCGCTGTGGTAGAGAAAGAGATTGAGTTCTCCTACTCAAGACAGGTGGAGTGATTAACATTTTTTATCTAAATAAAGAGATACCTACTTGCTTTGAGGCCAAGAAGAGTAAAAAAGATGTTAAGCTTTTTTAAAGAAAATTAAAAGTTAATATTTTTTTTTATAAAATTAATATTATTTAACTTACTAAGTTATATAAATTAATTTATGTTAAATAACATTTTATTCTAGCATTTCTATTATTCTACTTTAGCAAAGACAAAACTAGACTTATTTATTTATTTTATATATTACACTAAAAACATAAACACGTTATAAGCAAAGTTTTCAACTGAATGTGAAGTTTGTTGAAAGTAGACGAGACTTTACTTGTGAAATTACTACTTTGTCATTTTACTTCAGACGAAGTGGCAATTAGACAAAGCGGACGATTGTTAGTCATTCACAAGGACATTTCGTATAACGTTTACCTTTAATGATTTTATGTTTGGCTATCGGCAAAATAATTAAGTAATTTTATCGTCATTATTAACTTTTGTGTATTATTTTGTAAAAAATATCTATCTAAATAATCTCTTTTTAGTTTTTAACTTCACTTACATCCCTAATCTAATCCCTAATAAGCAAAGTACACAGAGAGAGCCTAGTGTGAGACCTCTCCGGCGAAAAATAGAAAACGTAAGTGTCATAATGAGAACGAAGTGTCCTAACATTAGGTTCTCTCTGCCTAATCTGGTGTGTAATACAAAATAAAAATAAATACTTTATATATTAAAAATTACACAATATAAGTACAAGTCCATAATATGTAAGCATTCGCATCGTTCATATAACTTTGACAACAATAAATTGCAACGTCCACTCGGTCCTTATACATCATCACGTATCGGTGTAAAATACTTTAGCAATTTCCTCTTGAAGCCGTTTTAAAATATCACCTGCCAAAACCCGATATCTTGTTAAGTGAAACGCTTATTTCAGCTTTATCTACGGATGTCCACCGGCCGTAAAACTATCAATATAACATACCTATATGTATTATATGTAAGGACAACGTATTATTCTCTTTGTATCTGAATATTATATTTTTTATTTAAAAAAATTCTTCCTTAAATGACTTTTAGCATTTTAAAGTGTTATTTTAAACTTAGGAAAGAAACATATTTATTTATGGAATGTATTAAAAAATTAACGTAAAAGTAGCGGGATTTGAACCCATGCCTCTTGAAAATCGTCCATAGATCTAGTCTATAGTTTTATATTATACTTGTTTAAATAAGTATTTATTATATTATATTTGTTTAAATAAGTATTTTATATAAATTATTCACCCAGTTCCATCTGTTGACCTCTAGAGATCGGTGAAGATAGAGAGCAACTTACCTTCATGTTATTTATTCCTCTAAGTTGCATGACGAATCTGTAAACAAAAAAGTAAATGTCATTTCATTTAATTATCTTTTATTTTATTGTATTTCATTAAATTGTAATTTTTTTATTTTAGCTGCAAGCATAGAAGAGTAGGTAGAGATTATCAGGGAACTTAGTGTTGAATTTCCATCCCTTTTAAGTGCTGTTTATCATATTCTGCTGAATTCTTGAGACATTTCGTGTTAAGTGGTAGCACTCAACGCCGTACTTTACCTCGCAACCCAAGGGAGGAAATGAAAATATGAAACTTTTAATTCCCTCGGATGCGAATCGAACCTACAACCAGTCGGTATTGCCTCGAATTCACATTTATTGAAAACTAAATAAATCTGTATTCGCTCCATAATAATTGGATAAAGGTAATACGCTCAAAAAACTGTAGGCGAACCTTAAATCACGCTCACAGTACAATTTTCTCGCGGGCTTTGTGAAACCTCATCAAAAGATTACGAAATGGGATCCTTTAAAATCCCACGGATCGTAAATGACGTATCTGATTAACGATGATTCTTTCTATGAATATACGGGTATAAAGACGGAAGTTATCATGGAAGTGTTTAACTATATATTTTTATAGTTGTTAAAATAAGGCTTAGTTTTTGGGAAAAAAATAAATTGGGAAAAAAATAATAGACAATATATTATAATATTATTAAAATTGGCTTCACGTGTGTAGTGATGGAACTCTTCGCCGCTGTTTTCCCCGTTACCAGAGCGAGGAAATAAATCAAATCAAAAATGTAAAAATTTTTCATTTCCTCAAGTGAGAATCAAATAAACAAACAATTGCGCTTACAGTCGCACGCTTGTGCTCTTGTGCCACGACTGGCCATATAAACTTCATCTTTCATTAATTTAAAATTTGCTTTCATTTCTTTTTAACATTTAAATATAATACAGTTCTTAGTATATATAAAGCAAACGAAGATAATTTATGAGTTAGATTTTAATTTTAAATCTTTAGTGGTTTCGTGCCGCAGAGGTACGAGCGTGCGACTGTAAACGCGATTACTTGATTGATTGATTCCCAGGAAATGAAATATTTAATATTTTCATTTCCTCGCTCTGCTAACGCAAAATGGTGGTGTTGAATTCCACCACGTTGAGTGGTGAACACAGTGCCCATAGAATTCGGTAACCTTAAACGGGTGTATTTTAATGATTCCCAGGTTCCAGGTTCCCTCTGCCTAGCTTGCTACATGCAATTGCAAGAGATACATCGTAAAACTAGCAAATAAATATACCTAATTAATATTGACGTATGTTTGTTTTGAAACTAAGATATCATTAATTACGGACACAAATAGTCCTGATTTAATATGACGTACGATACATTATTAATATAATGATTTCGTTTTCTCACAAACAAAAGGGAGGCGGTATTGCGAAAATATAATAAGAACATTAAGACGGGGGCCATTAGGTTGAATGTTAGGGGTCCAACACCTATTGAAGCAACTTCATGGGCATTATGCGGGATCATTTTTACTTTTCATACTACGCCGTATCAGAACCTTAATGATGACTTTGGTAAATTCAAAAATGTATACAGTATCTAGATGTTGAAAACGTTTAAGGAAATTATTGTATCTTTACACTATGAAACAAATCCTCCGTTTACCATTTTGCGTAAAGTTTTTGAGATAATGCGTATTGGGTGGCTGAACTCAAAGTCGCGCTTTTTCTAACATTATATTTACTTTTAACTATGATTATTATATTGTAATAAAAACGCTGAGAATATTATTTCACATAGTTCGTGATGTACGTGGAATTTTGTAACTGTTTGGTTTATTATGTTGATAAACTGAGGCACTATACGGTGTTGATCTCCGCCACTCAACAAGCAACCCCTGAAGTGTTCTGCATACTGTGGGATGCGGAAGGTTAATAGGAACTGAATGTCTTAAGATAAGGTTCCCAGATTTCCTTATGCTTTAGTGTTGAGTTTCATTCAGCATAGCTAGATAGGCAGGGGGTGTAGCGGCATTCAACGCCGCGCTTATTATAAATAGAGCAAGTAAATCTTTTCTGCACAAAAAAACATTGCGTGATGTGCGGAACTCACCGCCGTGCTTTTGTAAGCAGAGTAGAAGAGATCGAGAGTCGTGTTTATAGTCAGTAATAATGAATTATTCTTCGCTTATAATAAATTTATCACGAAGCACATAATTATTATTCACTACATAGTTTATTTACGTGGGACGTTTTGTTTCTCATTTCACAATGTGAATCTGATTACATTCTAATTAACGAAATAATCTAATTTAAGAATTTCAAAGCAAAAGGTACGCTTAGACTGAGGTCAATGACATTTGATCTTCAAAGTTGGTAATTCATATGAATGTAGAGAATATTAAAACATAACAAAGACACTCCTTTCCCCATTTTACGCCGATTTCTGGAGGGCATTGCGTGTTGAGTGCTGGAGCTCAACACCGCTCGTTGCCTCGACACCAGAGCGAAGAAATGAAAATATACACGTAAGTAAAAATATTTCATTTCCTCAAGTAGGAGTGGATCGAACCCACAACCGTCGCATTACAGCGACATCCTTGTGCCGCTGCGCCGCAACGGCCTAATCAACCAATAACTTACCTAATAACTCTTATCAAATAGCAGGGTAGGCCAGGAAAATTTAGTTCGGGACTCCCTTCTCAGTAGTTCTGAAGTTTCATAGAAATCAAACTCATAACTATTGTGTTTACGACCCCGACATTCACCCACCCACTCTCTCTAAAGCGTTGCGTCTTGGGTGGCGGAACTCAATGTCTGTGTTTTGTCTCGTTACTGAAGCGAGGAAATGAAAATATTAATTAATAATAATTCATTCTCCTGAGTGAAAATAGAACTTACAACCGTCACCTGCACAGTCACACGCTTGTGCCATTACGAGACGACCGCCTCAACATTTTTAATTTTCAATACATTACGTTCACTTTACAAAAATAATATTTTTTTGTAAATACGCGACGTTATTTGAATTCCGTAGGATTGATATACTATTAGAAACTAAAATCATAATATCTACTATCTATCTAAATGTAACTTTCACAAATTAAATATCGTATATTCATTTAATTTATTTCATTTCCACAACGTTTCTGCGCATAAGTTAAGTTTCTATGCGTATTGTATCGAAACGGGGACAAGTTGAATCGCGCAGAAATTCTATGCCTGCCCGCTATTATCTTTTAAAGCACGCATGAATAATTTATTTTTATATATATATGCTTTACAAAATGTCTTACATAATAATATCAACTTATGTTAATCATGATGAGGCAGGTCGTACTGGAGGGGCACAAGCTTGTGAAGCTTCGGTATTATCGGTTTGATTCCCACTTGTCGTGGCGAGGCAAAACGTGGCGGTGACTTCCACCGCCTGGCGAAAAGAATGTTATAATAGTGGGTTCCACCTGGCTGCCCTGCTGTGTGCGGGTACGGTGTGAAGCTAATAATGACATTTGTGTTACCTAGTTTGTATATAGTTTCTTAAAACAATCAACAAGTGAAGTCTTAGTTTTCAATTATGCTATGACTTAATTATTTATATATAAAATAATATTAAAGTAAAACATTTTTTATAAAAATAAATATACTTAATTTAGATGTTTTTTATTAAGGTGTTACATACTTCTAATTATATAATTTTAATAAGTTATTAAATCAACTTACCAAACATTTCAGAACTCCAATTATAATCACTTCAATATGTTACGAAATTTTTAACTAAATGTAAATTTTTAACCATCACTATAAAATTGAATGTAAAAATATTAATTAACTTTAAATTTAATTTATACGAAAAGTATTTCAATATAAATTTCAAATGTATACACGAAACAAAAATAAGGTCGCTACGTCGCTATGCTCGTAGCAACGGCGTAGACGTCCGTCCGCGGGGCTGTTCTAGCCACACTGATAACTCAGCTACGAGTGTACAGTGGATAAAACGTTTGAAATAGTTTGATCTTACAAATGCTCAACATGCTTACGTAGCAGGGAAGGCAGAGAAAGCCTAGTGTCATAACACTCCGTTCTCCAATCGCATAATAATCGCATAAGTCGCATAATTGACTCACAAAAGTTGGGGGCAGAAATATCTTAATGGGAGCGGAACATCATAACTTAAGTTCTTAGGTTCCCACACTTAATAATAATAAACATAATAAGTTAAGACATTGCAATAATAACCTCAACTGGGGATAGAATCCACACCCAATCGCCGTTACAACCAAACAGCTATTGCGCCACAAAAGGTTCTAATCTTATCTCTATAATAAAAATGCCTGGTGGTACACTGTACATACGTAATTCAACTTTGGTGAGAATATCTGATATACAATTTTACGTATTGCCTCTTGTTTACGCTGGCCAATCCACTCCACTTATACGCCTTATTTGTCTTGATTTCTCGTACTTTTATGTAATTGAAAATGAAGGTTGATGGGTTATATTTTTTTTTCTTATATTTATGTATATACATATGTATTTATATAAGATCATTTTATTTATATTCTGGTAAACATAATTTTATTTTTCATAATATTTTTGAACTTCTAGCTTTACACCGTAGCCAGAGAGAACGGAGCGCCAAAACGCTATTATCTCGGCATACATGTTTCTCCTCGTCCACTGTCATACATGCTCTCCGGGGAGTCCTCACACTTTTTAAGTGACCTTCCTTCAGTAGCTGTACCTTTCTGCCACTCAACACGCATTTCATTTCCAATAATATTAAATCAATAAAACAAGACAAGTTATACGAATTAATTTTTTTTTCACTAAATAAAATTCTATAAATATATAAATATATGTTAAACTGAAATTCATCAACAAATTTTAAACGCGAATAATTTATTAGAGTAATATAAATTTATTCAATTAGCCCATTAAGGCAGGGCGGGATGGATACGAGCTAAAAAATATTACTGTCTAGTTTTCAAGCGAACAGCGCGTTGATGTTAGAAAAAAATTCTCTATATTGCCTTAGTGGTCTTGACTATCCTCATGTCTAATCTTTTACAATTTTATATCATTATAAATATTATATCCATATGGATTTACACTTTGATTGTTTAAAGGTTAGCTTAAATTTTGATAATTATAGTATTTTTTTAGCTTCACGCTGTATGCCACACACAGCAGGGTAGGCAGAGGGAACCTTGTGTTAAGACACTCCATTCCCCACTTTCCGCCAAATTTTGAGGAGGCATTGCGTATTGAGTGGCGGAACTCAACACCGCGCTTTTCCTCGACACCAAAGCGAAGAAGTAAAAATATAAATTAAAATAAATATTTCATCTTTTCGAATGGGGATCGAACCCAGAACCAGTCGGTTTTACAAACATACTTTGAGCCCCTGCGCCACGACTTGCCTGGTAATTGTAGTACAACCAATATTTTAAGCCACGATGAATATTAATATATTACAAAACACGCATAGTCGAAACTAAGCTGAAATCCTTTCAGCATGGTATAGCTTTATATTATACTGAATTTTACAGCGACCGTGTGGCCTAATGGATAAGGCGTCGGACTTCGGATCCGAAGACTGCAGGTTCGAGTCCTGTCACGGTCGGAAAAATATTGATTGAAATCTATTTCATTTTATTATATATATTTTTTTGTTTCGTATTCAGTTTTTGATATTATATTTGTATACTTGTATACTTTTGAAATATATTGAAATTTGATAACTTGAGTGTGTTTAGATTTAAGCATTACACTGTTGTATAACAAAAAAGCACAGCAAAGCAATATATATATATATATATATATATATATATTGGATACCCAATGGTTGTCAACGTTTGTTTTATTAAATGTTACTCCACACTTAGGAAAGCAAAATCCTTCTTAACACCAAGCCATACGTGGTCAGAGCACTACAACGGTTTTCAATAAGTTTTCTAAAAATATTATAATGTATCACTGGGTTAGAAAGTGAAACAGAGTGATTTTAAATGTTATCTACCTATCCAAAAAAAACCGGAAATGGAAATAAGTATGCTGTATCCCGCACACACCAGGGTAGGCAAAGGGAATCTAGTGTTAAGATTCTCCGTTTCCCACTTTCTGCTGAATTCTGCAACGCTATTATCAATAATTATTATTTGTTGCCAAAATATTCCACACATAATCTCAGGGGCGTAAAGAAATCAATTGAGGAAAGTTGGCAGAGAACGCTCCCCGACAGTGCAGTATATTTTCATTTGCCCATCTTATTTCAACCTGCGCTTCTGAACTGCGTCCCAAAGTCCCACATATACTATAAGCACGCTTACAATATTTATTATAATATTTTATAAATATTTATAGGTCTATAACTTACTCTGTCTCAGTATATACAATACCTAATATTTAATATGTAAATATAATATTTACTTGATAATATTTAATATGTAAATTTAAGTTTCTGAGATTGGTAGTTTTAATTTTTTTTTCACGCTGTAACACGCACGTATCATTCATACGTAGTGTTAAAACATTCCGTTCCGATTAAAACACTTGCGTTTTCCATTTTACGCCAAATTTTTATTTGAGTGGTCGAACTCAATGCCACGCTTTTCCTCATTACCTGAGTGAAACAACGAAAATATTAAATGTTCCATATCCTTGAGTGGAAATCGTACATACAACCTACTGCATTTATATTATTATGCTTATAGAATTTATTATGGCCATATAAGTTAATATTTTTTGTTGTCAATCTTTTTTTTTTTGTCAAAATTTTGTTGTCAATGTTGTCAATGTGAATGACAGTGAAAGTGAAAAAAGGGATTGTAGAATTTTATCCTAAATACTCTAGCTACTTAAAAGTTTCGGAAAGCAGATCTACATATATATATGTAACTATTACTTCATTCATATCAAGAAATATTTTACAGTTCATACTGTAAAAAAAAATAACTCATATAAAAAGTATAATATTTGAAATTGGAACTGTAGAAAACATTTATATATAAAAATCATCCAATTAGTTGCAACAGTTCATCAAGTATTTGTGAAGAAAATTTCAAAGAAACGAAGCAATATTTTAATTTCCGGTTTCCAACATTACGAGCTATCAAACATTATATATTAATAATATAAGTAAAAGCGAGTCACGCCTCTATAAATATTTCAACTTTACCCGCAATGCAACCACATCATTATTTGTGCGGCTCGCATATTTCTATACTCTGATAGCATAAATTTCAACGGTCAATGTTAAAAGCGAGTCGAGTTATGAATGTTCATTTTATGCGTTTATTTGTATATTTTGATATCATCGTGGCATTTTGAAAGGGTAAACTTAACGATTGTAGGCGTATAGGTACAGTTCCTGTGTACAGCAGAGTGTAGCCTGGTGTAAAAACACTCCGTTTCCCACTTTTCATCGATTTTTTTTATTTTTGATGCATTGCGTCTTGAGAGGCGGATTACAGCGATGAGATGCAGCATCTTACTGTAAACGCAATGCTTGTAAGTTTAAATCCTACTAAGGAGAAAGCTTCATTTTCATTTTCTCACTCTGGGCGAACAATTGAAAACAATTGGGCGTTGAGTTACGCCTCAATAAGCAATGTTTCGAAAATGGATAATAGAGTGTCATTATTTTTTTATAGTTCTTTTTCCCTCAAACATTGAGTAAAAATGTAAAAACTAACCATATAAAATTTTATTATGCAACATAAAAATCTTTTCACATCACAGTTACAACAATACTTTTATAAAAATAACTTAATACATGAAAAATTTAATGAACCCATGATTTTTATTTTACATTTTGCTGAAACTTTATAAAACTATTTGCTATAAGATTCAATACAATTTGATATAGCTCAATATCTTATTAACTTTCTTTCTATTGCTTAAAGATACATATCCGACTCCGAGAAAGTAAAACAGTGATTTCTAAGGTTAAAGTTCGATATTGATTACTTTAGTTAAGAACGGTGTTTATGGGATTCGAACCCATATCCTTAGTATCATTTCTCTATAACGACATTTCGCTGTATCTTTACTATTAATAAGCTTTTGCTGGTTCCGTTATATAAATAATCTTCGTAGTATTTTACTTAAGCGAATGGAGTTTTATTTACCAACCAGTACACTGAAAAATTTAATCTAAGGAAAGCTTACGAAACCGCCGCTTAGAACGAAGATTTCCTATGGCATATAGTGTAATAATATATCTATTTTCGAAATTTTCTTAAGTAGTAATATATTATATTAATAATTAAGTATATTAAATATATTAAATATATTATATTAATAATTAATATATTAATAATTAAGTAGTAAGAATATTTGTAAATGGGTAATTCTAACTAAATTAAAATATTAAAAACTCAACTATATGTTTTATATGAAGCTGTAACATAACATTATATGATAGTGGTGACTTTGATTTCTACTTTTGTAAAAATATTTAAAACCAGCTTGCATTCCTTCAGACGACTTATAGTGAAAATATCTGAAAGTATCACCTACATATGTAGAATATTAAATTACTATTTATATATTTATAATAATTTAATTTCCATATGCAAGTATGCACAACATTTCGTTTAAGTTAATAATATTTTTTAAACTCGACGTTATATATACCGCATATACCTGGATAGTCAGAGAAAATCTTATGAAACAAACTGCTGAATTGTTTCTTATACCACAGTGAGCAAATAAAGATATCCTATTCCTGCACAACGGTGCCTAAGTTTGCCTAAATTTATAACATTAATAATATTATCAATACCTAATCAGATAAATCTTCTTTACTTATATTATATACTAACTATCATGTTACACATAAACAATACAAAGTAGTCCACGCTATATGTAGTAACATATATAACTAAATCTGTGGGAACGTCATAAATTCGATTGTGCCTCGAATACTGAATAATAAACGACATTCATAAATCTCGAATAAAAACACTATAAATCTGAATGGTTTCTGTTCAGGCTACCCGCAAATGGACATATTGACAGAAAATGTAAATTCGGCTTAACGTCTAACTACATTAGTAATATAATAATACGGTCAAGTGCGAATGAAAATCGCCGCCGCCGAGGATACCGCACTGATTTCGGGATTGTAGGTCAACGGGAAGTACAAATTAGAAAAATTGACACGCTTAAGTGTGGGCGGGCACACATTTGGTATGAAATAAAATACTATAATTAATTTTAAATCATTTTTATCTTTATAAATTTCCATTTTTCAGATTTTTTTCTCTTAATTTAAACTTCTCTGTATCTTAAATTATTAAGCTTTTTAATTATGATAATTAATTATAACTATACATATATATACAATAAATATAATTAAAAATATATATTTATTTATTAGCTTCACGTTATATTCTACATGTAGTCAATCAAATCACATCTGTTGGGTTTTAACTAGACGAGAAAGCACTTAAAGAGACGAAGAAGTAACAAGTACCTACTAAGCTCAGTTCAACTCTGTTTCGATACAAGCGACAATTTCTTTCGAAAAGAAATTTATGAAACTGGTCACACTATAGTTAAAATTACTTTGCAGTGAAACTTAAAATTAAATTTAAACTTTTATATTTAACCCTCCTGGTTAAATATGAAAACTTAACCGTACTAAATCTTTAAAGCTTGCGTAAAACAAAACTAAACTATTCTGGAACTTTCTAAATATAATATAAGTGACTTGCAAAGTATATTGTAAGGACGGTGAAAAATGGAAGTTTTGAATTTCCAAACTAAAAATCTAAGAGGAGATGGGGTGTTTTGTAAATATACTCAAAGTAAAGAGATTTGTGCTACCTTCTTTCTAGCAAATACTTTTAATGCATTTCCCCTACAAAAATGCAAGAGGTTTTTTTTCTTTCAATGTTACTATAAAGCTACTTTTAAATTTTACTTGCATATTATGCACTATATAATTTAAGCTAATAATATTTTTTTAGCTGCAGGTTGTATCGTTTACAGCTGAGCAGTAAAAGCCTCGTATAAAACACTCGGCCACTGTGCCATGACGGCCTCATAAAAAAGCCTATATATTATGTACATCCCTAAACTGACTTATATATAAAATCAAATGCTAATAATATTTGTTTCTATTCTCATTGTGCCTTGGAGTTTTATTTTTTTAACTTCAGACTATATTTCACACATAGCAGGGTAAGCAGTGGAAGCCGTTCTCATAACGACACTTCAGTTCCTCGTTTTTTGTCGAATTCTCTGGAAATGAAATTTTTGGTCGAGTGGAAATCGAAACCAAAATCCGTCGCACTCCTGAGCGTCTGCGCTACGACTGGCCTCAATAATTAAAAGAACTTTATATCAAAAACAAAACTCTACAATAGACACGTTTTACATTTTGAACTTTCATATCTTGCATCCCTTTCAGCTGCGAGGAGTTGTTACAAGTTCGTATGGTAACTCACTCAACCGTTAATACAGTGCAAGTTTCCGTCGAACTCTCCACTCTCTGTGGAACAAACAAAGTTATCACTGTATGTGCTTTTTGTCAATAGTTTCTAACAATACCGTACTGTTGTAGCACATTAGTCAACAATTAATTAAAAGTTGTACGCAACGCAATGCGGCTTTTGTACTGAGCTCATATTGTTATGTTTTGTGCCTCGAAAA
Source organism: Heliconius aoede (assembly GCA_037355905.1). NCBI lineage: Eukaryota > Metazoa > Arthropoda > Insecta > Lepidoptera > Nymphalidae > Heliconius > Heliconius aoede. Next base: position 56,605 of record JBAIZZ010000033.1, read on the forward strand.
CTTTGTTTCATACGTTTTGTGAATATGTTTGATGGCTGTATGTGTAAGTGTTCATTAAAAATTTGCGTTAAAAAAGTTTTGTTTAATTTTTTATTTATATGATAGTTTTCCAAGTTACGTTAAGTTAAGTTCTATCACTTAACACGTATTAAGTGATAGAACGTAGCTTTCCCTCGACGTCAAAGTGAACATGTGATAACATTAAATATTTCATTCCATCCAATGACAATTAAACTCACGACCTGTCGCGTTTACAGTCGAACTTACGCTTATTTGTCTGCGCCACGACTGACCTCAAGCGGCGACGGAAGTGTTTTAAAACTAGATTGTCAGGTTTTTTCCTGTCTACGCACCATGCGAGGATACAGTGTGGAGCACAAAACAAGTTACTATTAGCATAAACTAGAATAATTTTATTTAAATACATTTTTTTCTAATATTTAGAAAAACAATATTGATATTATAAAAACCCATTGAGAAATCCAGAAAGGAAATATCGATAAGCTATAAAGAAATGCGTCGGATTTTTATAGAAAAACAATAAATTAATTTTACCAAAGTAAGAATCATAATTATTTCTTTGACATCATAATTATTAGATATAAATATCTAAAATCATTTGATTTTTACTTTGAAGTTTGTTTGAACATCGTTTAAGATTATTTGAAAAAGGACCGAATACCTTTAAGAGGGGAACGAGAATTTTAATGATATTTCTTATGATGGAGACGAAACGCATTTAACTGCTTTTACTTCGACAAAAATTGATGAAGAATTTAGGGGAGATATAAGAAAAATTTATATCGATTATTATTATCAAATTCTAAATAGCGCACCGCTAATATTTATAAAATTAGTTTGTTTGAATTTTTGTATGATAACAAGGTTAAAAAGACACTCTGGTTAGAAATACAAATTTTATAATTATTATATTTGAACCTACAATAATTATGCTGTGATTAATATCAAAGATACTGCAATTTCATAACCTGGTATAAAAAGCGTTGATTGCAGTGTCACAAAAGTAGGGCGGACAGTGGAGAGCGATGTGTCTTGACCCTAAATTCCTTTTATCTATCTTACTTTGCGGAAAATACCGTCAAACTACCACTCCAAAATTGATAACGTTGAAAATTCTTAGATTCCTAAAATATTACAAATAAAGTTTAATTTTCCAAAGTCATTTTACTTATAAGAATAAATTACGACTACCCTCTCATTTCTTTCTAATATGTCTATTGAAATTTATGTCCAGAAGGTGGTTCAGAGGAGAATTTTATTAAAAAAGTTCAGACGTCCTTCGCATACGGTCATAAAACCAACTGCCATCATTATGTAAGTATTAGGACGATAAAAACATTTTAATTCCCTTATAATATAGCGATTTGACGAAATATTCGCTAGTCGACATAGAATGTCTTGTCTTAACTTTATATGCCCTCTGCAATCTTATACGATAAGATTGACAACTATGACGCATTGTGTTTACAGTCACACGCTTTTGCGCCTAGACGACCTCTATAATTATGTTCTATATTATATTAAATAACTAAAACAAAGATTCATTAGATATTTACGCAAGTCTACGGCCATTACCCGTAGATTTGAGTGATTGAATTTCAAAAGGGAATTTACAGGAATATATTTTATCTAAAATAAACAATAAGGGAACCGCGGTTTCAACTTTGAATATCTGAAGGTTAGATTCATTAAAATTTGTCGCGTCGTTTGAAATATAACATCAAACAGTGTCGTGGGTGCCGCTTCGCATTATTATTTATCGTCGGTCAAGAGTTTGAGCAATTTGAAAGCAAACACTACCCTTAAATTTTGATTTAAAAAAAAAAAAGAAACAAACACTAGAGTGAATTTTTTCTTAGATGCTATGATTATTTTCTATGTAATTTTCGGTGGAAAATATATAAAAAAATTGTATTTAATTATGTGAAAACATATTCAAAGGCTATCTGATTTATTAATTTAAATTTATATTTTCATTTGTTCGCTGTGGTGTTGAAGCAAAGCGCAACGTTTCTCAACACGCAATCCCCCTCCAAATTACGGTGGAAAGTGGGGAACACTATATTACCTCCCTACCCTGCCTACCCTGCCTACCCTGCTTACCCTGCCTACCCTGCTGTGTGCGGAATTCAGCGAGAAGCTAAATAAATATATTTAGGACCTATAACCATTACTTTTATATATAAATATTTAATATATAGCATTCTCTCTTGCCAGACGATAAATCTTAGCTATTATCTTTGGGTAGCGGAAATTTGTAAAAAATCTCTCTACAGAGATTCTAACAACATAAATAACACGCGTAACAGGCGTATAAGGATTTTGAGTTTTCCAAGAGGCGCGAGTTCGATTCCCGCTACGTTAAATTTGTTATACATTTTCTAAATAAGTATTAATAACCTTTACTGATGAATAGTTATTAAAAGTATTTCTATTACGAGTTTACCTATAAATTAATATTAATACAATTAATGTACATTCATATTAAAATAAAAAACAAAATATTGTTACAACAAACCATTTGAGTAATAATAATATTTTATGCTTATTATGATTCTTTATAACATTACAAAAAAGCTGGATAATAACGTCGTTTTCTTTACGCGTGTAATTTAAGATATTATTTTCTGTGTTAAGGGTCGCACTACGCTTCGTTATTTCATATTTTTATATATAATATAAATCGTGCAAATTACAATGTATTTTGAAATAAGCATTTAATAGGGAAGAACGCTAATAACAGACAAATTGGTAGGTACAGGGAACCTAGTGTTCAAATACTCCGTTCCCCTTTTCCCACCGAATTCTGGATGGATAGTGTTGAATGACAGAACATAACGTCGTAAATATATTTAAACCACTTTAAATTTCACCAATATGGGTACGATTAAAAATATTCTTTTGAGTTCTAATTCTATAGGCGTGTCTGTTTCACTTGAAACTCTAAATGTCTCTGTTCTGCTGTGGGCGAATGAGGCTTGTCGTTTCAACAAAAGTGGCATACAGTGCTGTTTAACGCCAAATAGCCTGTTTTATCAGTCGGCTGGTGGTGTACTAAGGAATTTCAAGGCGTCTACAATTTTATTTTAAATAAAATTATAACGCTTGTAAATAATTGCAAGAGTTATAAAATTATTTTAAATTCTATAAAAATCCTACCCTGCTGTGTGCGAGATACAGCTGAAAAAAAAATCACCCTCATACCAATCTAAAAATATATACAAAAAATATTTTCCTAAAAATGAAACATTATATGTAATTGTTCAAGTTAACAGCTAGGAAGGATCAAGTTTAATTAAGAACCTGGATTCGACTGAAGATCTTGATAAGAAATATTTAACTTAAAATTTCCTTCAATGTCTTCCCGCAGTACAGCTTACACCGAAACTCACAACTAAGAATGCTCTTTTGTTCGTAGACAACTTAAACAACTTTATACTTTCAATGAATACTTGTAAGAATGAGATATTCTATTATCAGATTTTTTTTTTAATTTTCACATATCTTGTTGTCTTGATTTTTACTGGATTAAGCAGAGAATAATACACAGATTTTAGACCTTTAACATATTATTTTTATATATTAGTTTAGGATTTTTTTCATAGTTTAAACATTTTCACAAGTGATTTTAGACATTTCTGTTGTAGCAGGTGTTACGCGTGCTGAGTGGCGGAAGTCAATGCCGTGCTGCAAGATTCCTCCACACCACCACCACATTTCCTCCAGTGAGAATCGAATCCACGATCGGTCAGTCAAATGCTTATACCCTTGCGCCACGACTGGCCTCTCCACTATAATGACACATTTTTTTCAATTATTAAACTCATTTAACATTTCATTCCCAAGTAAAAGAAGACTTATAGACAATTATGAAGTAAGCGCAAAGTATGTCAAAAACTTCATCCCTCAACAACTGAAGCAGATACGATTAAATGTTTTACGAGTTCTCGTTTTATTTCCCTCATAATGAGTGACGAGTACGAGCTTCTCGAAGTCATCATTTTTAAAGATTAAGCATGCAACGTTGTTAATACGGTGGAAGTTGCTTTGAGATGCAAATAATGACATGAGGATCGTCCTCAGTTTATGGGTTATATCACGCTGTCTTCATTTTCCTCCGATTTTCTGGATACATGGCGTGTTGAGTGAAGTTTTTTTTTATGTTGACGCTATATCCCGCATACAGCGGGGTAGGCAGGGGAGACCTAGTGTTGAAACTTTCCATTCTCCACTTAATTCTTAGATATTACGTTAAGCGACGGAACTTAACGTCGCATTTTGTTTTATAACCAGAGTTAGAAAACAAAAATAATTCATTCTCACGAGTGAAAATGAAACCCGCAAACAACGAGTTAAAAAGTTTCACTATTATATTTAAATAAATATATTTTTATTAAACCACTTAGCTATATAACTTAATATAACTTAATATTTAAAACATAATTGACAGGTACAAATTACATATTAAGTAACAATAATATAACATACCGTCCACAAATAGTCAGCTAAGACCTCACATGACTACTCAACGACCTGACTTTGCTTAAATAATACCCTCAAATAATGCTTCAGATCCTTATCGAGCGTTCCAAGCGATTTTGTAGCCAATAAAGCAGGTCGTAAAACTTTGTAGGGTTAAATTTCCATGTGGATAGAATAAAATGTGAAGATGTAGAATAAACGTTATAATTTTACAGTGTAATGCATTTAAAGTAATATCTCTTTTGAAATGATTGAAATTGTTTTGTCGATTTATAGATTTAGTGTTGAATTACTTCATGAAAAATTCTATTTAAGTAGAGAACGGCGTGTCTTAATTCTATGTTCTCTCTGCCTGCTGAAGAAACAGAATTCCGAGAATTCCGAACTGATAAAACAGAATACAATGTAATAATGAATTATAGAGTATTACAGAGCACTTACGTGTTTGACCTAAAATTTATATTAACGTTATATCAGTTAAGTGTAATTATTTACTAACAGCCCACTTAAAACTAGACCTGACATTATGCTCGTGAATTTCTGTGACCTTTCCGTGAAAGACTGGCTTGGATTAACAAAGAGAACATAATGGACGCTGTTTCTAAGTTATCGCGCGATTACATTTTCAATTATTTATTTATTGGATATCTGGTGGAACTTAACACCGCGGTTTGGCTTGTTACCAGAGCGAAGAAATAAAAATATAAATTTAAATAAATATTTCATTTCATTTAGATTATTGCAAATGATTTTTTTCTTTTCGCATCGTCGCAACGGTAAACTTAATATTTTGACATTATCATGTCTTGCCAAGAAGGGTCATATTGTCAGAAGCTTTATCTACATACTACATGAAACAAAGCGTTTTCGCTAAGTACTCATTAATACAGCTGATTATAATATGTCATATAAGTTAACCTTTGTTTCGTTTTTTTTTCCTCGTGCGGCTTGCATTAGGAAAAAATGGTAACATTAATTTATCTTTACATTTTTTTAGAATAGGGGAAACCAGAGGAGGCAACCTAGTATTGAGACACTCCGTTCCATATTTCCGCTGAATTCTGGAGGTATTGTTTGTTGAGTGGTGGAACTCAACACCGCGCATCACTTCGACAACAAAGCGAAGAAATATTAAGTTCCCCCGAGTGAATATCGAACTCATAACCTGTTACATTTACAATCAAACATTACTGCGCCCGTTTCACTTCTCTCTGCCTACTTTACTATGTGCGGGCTAGCGTGAAGATAAACAAAATCTATTTTACAATATATTTTCTACATTTCATTTCAGGTTTTTACACAAATTTTACACTTTATTTTATTCTTTTTAATTTATTCCTATCGCACGGTAAGGCTTACCGAAAAATATAAAACCTGATGTTGAGATCTGAATTGTTATTTCCATGGAATTACCTTCTTCAATGAGGGCATCCCAACAAGTATTTTACGTTAAACCTGGGTAAGTACGTAAACGGTTTACAACGTTTTCGATAACCATCTTAAGGATTATCTGCTACCATTAGCAATGTCTAGCGAGTGAAGTAATTAAAATGCGGTCCACAGTTTGTGTTAATTTGAAATAACTGTTGACTAGTTTGTGATAATATGTACAAATTGTAGAATTAGAATAATCAATAATTATTACAAAATTAATCTACAGGTGTATTACAAAATACAACAAAATATGTAAAGTTACCAATAGCATGCTGAGTGGCGGAATTCAAAACCGCGCTTTTTCTCATTACCAGAGCGAGAAAATGAAAATAGTAATTAATATTTTATTTCCTCGAGAGGAAATTGAACCCACAACCTGTTGCGTAGCAGTTATAGTCGCAGGCTGGAAACTTTGGTTGCGTTAAGAGGCGGTATATAATTCTAAGTATTATATTTTTTTTATGTAAATATATGCAAAATAATTAAATGTGCCTTGATGGTCAAAATGTCGGTTTTACAGTCGCACGGATGTGACCTGCGACCTCTACACGTTTAATTTATTTTTTTTACATAATTTTGTATACTTTTTTACAACTCATAGTAAAAATAATATTAAAATGTTGAAGAACAAAATTACACTTATTTATGCGATTATAATATTTTTGTTTATTGTTTTTTTTTTTAGTGAAAAAAGAGTAACGGTGGTACTAAAGGTTAGAATACTCTCAATAAAATTATCATTCATTTAAATTTATCGCGTCTTTTGATTTGAAACATCAAACAGTATTTTAACTTTAATCGCTTAATTGGTGTTGAAAAATAATTTGACTAAACGTTCAAATATCTAACAGTGTCTATGTTTAATTTATAATTACGTAGAGTATTATTTCCTCACCTAATGTAATATTTAAATTTAAAGGAATTTAAATAATAATAAAAAGTTTAATAATAACAAAATAATTAATTGACTCAACTCAGCTAACTTCAATTTTCTACATTTTTTTAAGTAGCTTCACGCTTTTTCTCGTATAGCGGGATACATAGAGGTATCGCCCATCACCCGCCGAACATTCGATATACAGCTACTACCACACGCAAAACAAATATATTTATATGAATAATTTTCTGAAAACAATGTGAAGTGAAGTGATTTTAATAGTAAATGAGATATTCAGCATTTATCAGCTTTAAAAATTTTACGAACTTTATGATTTCACTTAATTGGATTATGGCATGGCAGCTAATGCAAATTCTATGTAAAATGCGTAACGGTACAAATGAAAGAAACAATTCTCTGTTGAATTATTCATTTGATTTTATTAATTTCTTAAATATATATGAATATTTCTTAAAATTTATATTTTATAAAGAATAAATAGGTATTTCTAATCAAAAATATTAAAAGGTGCTAACACCTGCGTGGGTACGAAATTGAAGACTCATTGAACGTTGCGAATTTTTTTTAAAGAAAAACAATTATTCTATAATTAAAAATAGCTTTTTCTCAATTGAGTTATATTTTTTTTATATAATTTCTGAATTTGAAAAAACGATTAAACATTTCCGCATATGATAAAAGTATATTAGACTGTGGTCAATAAAATTTATCTTCAGAATTCAGAATTGCTTCTGAATAACGACAATCAACGTCAAACTCGTTTGTCGTTGGTTGAATCTAGTAAGAACCTATTTAATATCAGACTTTTTTAATTTTATCCCGTGGCACAGAACATAAAATGACGTATTATGGTATAAATATATAGCTAACTTGATCAAATTTGAAATTAAAAATATAGTTAATAAAAAAACTATGAATATGAGAACGTGCGGGTGCCATTTAGAGAAAAATTAAAAGTAATACTTAGAAATCGCGACACAAGCATAAGTTAAAAAAACCTTTAAAATACGTTCTAGAAATAAACTGAAGATAAACAGGTCGAGGCCTGTCAGTACACCTATTATAGAAAGAGTACGTTACACCTTTTGATAAATTTAACAACTTTTTTGTGTCTGATAATTGGAATCCAATCGGTAAAGTAATTCTGTATTAGATTGTACAAACATCACATAAAAACATTACAACAGTTGCTACGAGTATATAGAAAAATGTATATACTGTTTTAGCTTTAGTAGAATCGTTATCTATGTTTCGGTTAACCTAAATAGAAACCGCTAAGATTTATGGTGTTTTCAAACAATATTTATGAATGTCGTTTATTATTCAGCATACATAGTGTAATGGGATCTGACGCACATTTCGATCTTGGTTTTTTTATAGATTTTCGTGGTTATTTAAAAAAATATTTCGTTATTGGTAAGGCTATCGTAGATAACCTAGAATTGACTACGGCTTAAGCATGTTTATGGAAAAGATATACGTTAAAATCTGAAACTTAGAAGGGAATCATAGAATCGAAAAAAATGTCGTCAAAAAACCAGGTTTTTTTTATGTTGGCAAAATGGTTTTTCCAGCACAAAAGATTTCCGATGTCATGCCAGATGTGGCACAGGGACACAAATGTGCGGCTTCGATACCCACTCGGCAAAGAGACTTTTATTTTTTTTTCAAATAAGCATTTTCCTGTTTAAGGTTCAAGCCTACAATAATTACTTACAATGAGTCACCATATATGTATATATACAAGTGTGTATACACGATACGATACGATATAAAATATTTACGAAACATAATAAAAGGCAAATATGGTTATCGAATATATACATACACTCAAATAAAAAGGATATATATATGTATGTATGTTCTTCATTTATTTTAAGATAATAAGCAATTTTATAGCAGAAAATTTGGGATATATTTTGGGATTTCATTTATAAATGCAATTTCCAGAAATATTTTAATAAATGTTAACAGATACGTTATATGATCCTTGTAATAACTTTATATATTTTTAAACTTCATGCTGTTTCCCGCATATACTCGTAGCAGCAGACACCTATTTTCCTTCGAACTTTTCCAGGCATTTCGTGTTGAGTGGAAGAACTCACCGCTGTGATTTTGATTTGGTTCCAGAGCTAAGAAATGAAAATATTAATAAATAATTATTTTATCCCCCGAGTAGGAATCGAACTCACAAATCTCAATCACACGCTGCGTAATAACATAATGAACAGTCTAAGGTTAACAAACTATATAAATAGCTTTATAAGCGATGATTGTGGATTGGATTTCTACTAGAGGGACGAATTCTTTTCATGTCCCCGTTCCAGTAACAAGACAACGCGTGGCGTTGAAAATAAGGCGAAACGTGGAGAGCATAGTGTCTTACCATATACTTCCTCCCCTGCTTATCTGCCTACCCTGCTTTATGCGGATATAAAAATTAATTGTTAAAAATTCATTAAAACTTAAAAAAAACATATTAAGCTGCCCATACTACAAAAATGAGGCACTTAAGCACATCGTAAAATAAATAACCTACCATCTTGGTACCTACCAATTTCCATATTTTAGGTTAAAATAAGCTTTTAATATTCATTTTTTAGTTCCACTTTTATTTAATGGGTGTGTTATGTTACGTTATGTCTCTAAAACGTCTGTCCCGTTAAATCCAAGTACCTATATGAGCTCTCTCCAGATTAAATTTTGCAGAATACTAAAATAGTACGAGTGCGTATCTATATCTAGGTAAATAAAATTCTATTTATTTTATTAAATGACTATAAAGTTTTCTGTTTTATATTAACTTGTATAAAAATAAAGATAAAAATTTAAAGCGTACATTTTTTTATATCATTGTCTGTTTACTCTAGCTATAAGAATTATGTTTGAACTTTTTGAATCAAAAAATATTTTATGGAGAGTAAAAATTTTCTTTTATTCAGTAGAACTTTATTAAAATAAAAAAATAAACTTGCATGCTGTCGTGTTTGATCATATTATAATGTTGCCTTGAAAATTAATAAATAAAATATTATTATCGGTTTTGAAACAGACCAAGATTAGTATGAGCTTCTTATTTTCTAATATAATATTATATATATATATTTCTTTATTTTTGTATGACTAATAAAATGGATGACAAAAGACATACACGACGACTACGACTAGTAAAATATTCAAATTCCGTAGCTTTAAAGGCTAGCCGTGGCACAGTGGGATAAGCGTGTTATTGCTACAGGTTGCGGGTTTGATTTCCACGCGAACGCTCTGGTGTCTAATTAAAGTGCAGCATTGAATTCTGTGCTACTCAATACAATGCCTCCAGAATTCGAAGGGAAAATGGAGAGTGGAGTGTCTTAACATTAGGCTCAAACTGCCTACCCCTTTACATGCGGGATACAGCGTGAAACCAAAAAAAAAAGAAGTATAAATGAACTATAAATAGTCAAAAGTAACCAGAAGATGACAAATATAAAATTTAATAGATTAAACGCTTACGCCGTACAAGTGACAACCCTTGAAATAATCTACATACTTTAAGCAGTTCATCAACTTAAAGGGAAAAAGCTCGAGTTGTTTGTTAAAGAATTAAGTTGTCTTGATTATTTATGAGGCGCGTTTCGTCTTATCGTAGTTCAAAGTTGACTTTTTTTAGCAAAATCCATTGTTTTAATGAAATGCTAGGGACGCGACACTATCAAAGCGTCTGCGAAATAATGAAATAAACCATCTTTACTGTCAAATATGTATTATTGTTTATTTCTTTTTATTTTTAATCTAAAGATATAAATACACACACAACAATACGACTTTTATATTGTCAATATTTTTACATTCTCCTTAAGTACAATTCTTTGGAATATACTAATAATACGTATATTTCTAAAATATAGGATTATGCATGAAGAAAACCATCTTATAAATAAACATTATCATATAAATGGAAAACCAGAGAGAGCAGATTAATAAAATTAATGGCTTCCTGAAGTAAGGGGCCTGTTTGTTGCGGGATCGATAAATAACTATATCTAACCGACGATCTGAGATTATTAGACATTTATCCAATATACTTGAAAATAAAGTTTTTAATATGTTTCACATGCAAGATTCTTTAGTGCTATCATAAAGAAATTTCTGCTTTAAATATTTCTTGAATATATCTTAGACCAAGAGATTTGTTCTAGTTGCTAGTTCATGTATAGCCAATAAAAATCTCTTGTATGTATTTCTTATAATAGTAAATAAACTTCTTTTTAATGTACAAACGTTTCCTTTAAGAAATTATTTAACCATTTTTTTTTCTATTTAAGTATAGAAACTTTCTCATATTGTTAGTCTTTGATGTTAAGGAAGTTGCTTGAAAAACCACTTATTAGATAAATATGATTGGCGGGAGAAACTTTTTTTTAACATATTATAGACTTAATAGAAAATTCTATGTTTTAGTTGATTTTGTATAAAAATTTTATGACTTGAGTCAATCAATTATCGTTACAAAAAAGCAGAATGGTTTTTATTTCAGCTTCACGCTGCTTCCCGCATGTGGCCTGCCATATTGGCTCAGTGCTTTCCAGGCTCGCTATGCAGACGCATAGCGAGCCTGGGACCCGTGTGTTTAGATACTCCTTTCCTCACTTTCCATCGATTCCATCGAGGTATTGCGTGTAAAGTGACGGAACACAACACTGCGCTTTGTCTCGACAAATATTTCACTTTCACGAGTGGCGTCAATACCCACAAACTGTCGCACGCTATCGTGACCCTAAGTCACGAATGACCTACATGGAATATGACAACTAAGCAAATATATGTTGTACATAAAATAGAGATATTTGTTCATATCTAAGTGGGTCTTTGTGTATTTTAGTAAATCGAATTCCTTCAAACAGATAGTTTTACATTAAAAGTGTTTGCAGTTCAAGATTGACTCATGTCAAATACAAACAAAATTAAAATTTTGTTTGTTCCGTTCCTTGCATTACAAGATAATTCTTTACTAGTAAATATAGGAGAATTAAAGGTAGGCAGAGGGTAACCTAGTAATGGCGGAATTCAACCCCGCAGTTTGCCTCATAATAATAAATAATAACTCTTTTGATGGCATCATATAAAACTCATGTGTTACAAATATAACTTTCTTAATCCCCTCTTACCTTACCTCTGAATCTCTAAAAGATTTTGGGTTATTCGCCGTCACAATTATAAACGGTTAAAACCACTAGACATGTCTCGAGATAAAGCATTATTTATTAAATAATATATTTTTAAAGGTGTTTGGAATATAAGTTACACTCGACACCAGAGTGAAAAAATGAAAATATTATATATCGAGTAGGGACTGAACCCGTCGCGTCTACAGTCATGCTTATTTACCTATATGTTTTGCACCACAACTGTCCTCTAAATCTGTAAATAATGTAATAATATAAATAAACAATAACATAATTAACTAATTAATTAATCAATATTGTTGAAATAAGGATAAAAAAATAAACGAAATGAATGAAAAAAAAAAGGAACTCAACACTGCGATTTGTCTTGAGTTCTGAGAAAAAATATATATTAATCACCATTAAAAAAGTTAAATTAACGAGCATAATTTTAAATTGTTGGTACAATATATCGAGTACTGAGGATATCGATTTTTAATCGGTTTTACCTCTATATAAATTGTATTAGCGTTTTAAACCTATTACATACTACGTACATTACGTCGCACCGCACGTAATGTACGACGTTAAGCAGTGAAGTATTAAATAAAATTTTAAAGTGAAATATAATTTTAACTTGTTTATTGTTTATATAACTCTACTCCAGTACAGTTATATTTTATTTCCATTCATTTTGGAAGTTTTATTTCTGGTAATATATGATATATTATAAACATTGTCACGTTATACTAGTTTTTATTGAACGTATACGGCCAACCTTTTCATAACGAAGACAGAAACTCAACATTAAATATAATGAAAGAGTGCGATGACAAGTCCTCTCTGTTTATCCAATTATGTGCTATAATTTTATCAAGTTATTAACGTAGTTATTTCTTTACAAGTTAAAAAACTAACATAATTCGATGCCAGTCGTGGTTGTGTGTTCGATTCCCACTCGAGGAGATGAAATATTTCTTCGCTCTGGTGTCGAGGCAAAGCGCGGCGTTGAGTTCTACCACTCAACACGCAATGCTTGAAAGTGGAGAGCGGAGTATCTACACTAGGTTGCCTCTACCTACGTAATCACATACTGTTTAAATTACTTATTACCATCGAACTCATAAAATTGTATAGAACATCACATAAAACTCTAAGCCAGCTCCTTAATTAGCACAAGTAAATGTTAATTAAAATATCCGCCTGACAGTACCTCCGGCCCGGCTACGGCCCGCTAAATCTTTAACACAATGAAACTAGGTTTTGCCCCTTTACGCCTTCGCCATGCAAATTAGGTCGAACCGCACAAAAGCCTATGCTCCTCTATTCTATACTATTTGATCGTATTTACCTGAAACGACTACGCTTTGTTCCGCTGGAAGTCATTGTTAAATTTGTACTTTTCGTATAAACGAGTTTGAATTTTTATTGATTCATTTAAATTTTATTTTATTTGTTAATTTTATTTAATTTTCCTTTATGAAAAAATATATCGATTTTTTTGATATTATATTCAAATACATATCTCGATATAAGTAATAATTTTTTTTGCAAAACCAATTGTTTCCTTTCGATAAAATAATAATAAGTAACAAGTTATTCCAATATATTTTTTAGTTTCACAGAAAAAAATACTATTAGTTTTAAAAATAATATTAATTTATATTAATGTAATATTAATTCGTTACTAAAATACTACTGATTTTGTAAGAAACAATTACTATTACCAATAACTTCAATGTTATATTCACTTGTGATATCACCAATTAGAGTTTTCTTATATTTTTTAAAACAATCCTAGAAGAAAGATTAATACACAGAAATACTTTATGGCATACAAAAATTGAAAAAATAAATAAAGAAAATCTTAAAAAATAAAAATCTTTCTACGTTTAACATACAAGCAACTAAAAAATAGTAAGCCATGTTAAAAAAAGGCCAGTCATGACGCTTGTGAACAAGTTTGCGACTATTACCGTGACAGGTAGTGGCTTCGATTCCCACTTGGGGAATGAAACATTTAATATTTTCATTTCCTCGGTCTAGTAACGAATTAAAGCGTGACGAACGAATTCAGTTTCATGACTCAATCCGGAATGCTTCCAAATACGGCGAATAGTGGTAACGGAGTGTCTTATCACTATGTTTTCAAGTTTGAAAAGTTATCAAAAAAGTACTGGAGACCCAGGTTTTTCTGAAAAATATATTTTTATTAGACATCACCCTGTGTAGGAAAAATTCAAAGTTAAACCTAATTCAAACAAAAACCTGATAAAAATACACTATGAAGCTTCAAAACTTACAATTTTGTGAAACGAAATATGCATACCAAATGAAGAAAGCAGGTCACTGCAAAACTCCTACTCTATTCATGAAGCAATTTAAATAGGTAGAGGTTACGAGCTTTTACGAACGAGGATGAACACACGCACGTAAGGCCAATCGACCAGGTAGGTCTTCACTATATGCATAGAATATATTACAGATTATTACCTCATTTTTAAGATTTTTCTCTTAAAATTTCTAAAAAATGTATATTTAACGTAAAAATGTATTTTCTAAAGAATATCTATTTATTTTTTTATTTTCTTTAACAGATAAGATTTTAAAAAATATAGGAAAATTTGCAGCATTTTGATTCACCTACACACTGTATGTAAGGAACCTTGAGTTAAACCACTCTGTTCCCCACTTTCCGGCGAATATTTCAAGGCATTACCTGTTGAGTGAAAACTTAACGCCGTGCTTTTGCCTTTGAGCCAGAGCGAAGAAATTAAAATATTAAGAAATAATAATTCATTCCCTCGAGTGAGGATCGAACCCACAACGGTGGCGTTACAGTCACGCCCTTATGATCTATCAATACATATCAATCCATATCAATTTAATTTGTTAGATACATAATATAAATTTTTAATATTTCAGTCAACAATAGCAAAATTATTTCTAGCTTATAAGTATAAATTTTTATATAACTTGATCAACAATAATCTACTTATCGTTATAATTGGCTTGAGAGATAGACAAGGCCAACGTTTTTTAATACATACGTAAACATTACTTGCTTATAATTCAATTAATTTATATTTACTTTATATTGATCTTATAAAGAAACAATGACGTTTGCCTATTACTAACACGATTAATTTCTGGGTAGAACGTATGGACGTACGTCCTATACAGAAAATAATCGGAATGTAGTGTAACTTGATGCGTAAATCAGTTAATGTCGGTATAAAATAATTATAATTCGTCGAATTTTGAAGGCATTGCATGCTGAGTTGCTCAACGCCGCGCTTTGCCTCGTTACCAGAGCGAAGAAATGAAAATATTTTTTTTATTTCATTTCTTCGAGTGATCATATTAGTTTTCTAGAAAATAAATATTGTTTCAATATTATTTCGAGATTTATAGAAGGATGAGTTTTAACTATTAGATTAACGCAAATACATTATTAAGGACGAAAATCTTCAGCGCCCACCCAACAGTTTGTGTCTATCAACAACACCAAAAAAATAATATTTTCAAAAATATCACAAAAGCAAAAGAAAATATTCTATGAAATTATCTCAAATTATTATAAATTATTGAATACACAATTCCCCGTGTGGAAATAAGATCCACAACCACATCCACTGAGCCATAACTGCTTAAACTATAATAAATTAAACACTACGTATTTAAGATAATAATTATATTCAAACGATTTAAAATCTTTTACAACGTAAGCATGTCTGTCTACATAAAATGTACTTTTAAAAGGATAAAAAAGGAAGACTGTACGTGACAAAATCTGCGTCTTATGGCTTAAAGTTGTTTGTAACTTAAAGACGACACCGTCTGCCTTCTCAAATTTCTTTTTATTTTCTTGTAATATTTATGTATTAATTTTCAATAAATACTTAAGTGAATTATAAGTTCTTAACAGGTTGTATTTGTTATTATAATAAGTGTCTTAACACTAGGCTCCCTCTGCCTACTTTTGAAAAAAAAATTATGTCAATTATATAACACAGTTAAAAAATATCTAAATTTAAATTACAAAAAATCATATAAAATTAAATAGGAATACATTTCTTTTTTATAATATAAATCCACGTTTTAATCAGATATTACATATCGGAATATTTCATTGCAGTTGGCCTTGTTCAGATGAATTACGACGTGCGATGATGAATGTTTTGAACGGATTACGACTTTTAAAAACTTTAATATATTGCATACAAACCTGATAAATCATATAGAAATATATATTTTTTTTAACGTCGCACTGTATATAGCAGCACATACACATAGCAGGGTAAAAGGAGGGAAGGGGGGAATCTTGCGCTCAAACCCTCCGTTCTCATTAAGTCACTTCGAAACTATATTTCTTTCCCTCGAGTGGAGTCAAACCCACTATCGTCGCGCTTACAGTCATTCGCTTGTGACCCTGGACCACGATAGGGGTAACTTATTTTCAAATATAAAGTACTGTAAAGCAAATGAAATCTATCGTTGATATTAATGTCAATAAACTGCCCGCCGTACATAAATAAAATAGAGAATTTTACAACTCTAACCTTTATAAAATTACATAAAAATTGCATCAAAATTTTATGTTGCAGATAATACCGTTTATAATCTTAGAATATTTAATATTAACTTTTAAAATATAGTTTTATTTTGTTTTATTTTAATTTTTCATGACAGATTTACATACTGTTAGATTATTTTTCATCCATTTCAATACATGTATTTCATCAAATCACATCTATAATACTTACTGTTTGCAAAAAGTGTAAAATATCAATGTAAAGTTCTAACTCTAATAGATTTCATCTAGTGATAATTGATTTTTTTTTATATAACCGGCCTCTTGGCCGGTAATCTTGTAGTCTTCTACAACACAATGTGTTGCATAATGTATATAGAGATAATTTTTAGAAAAGCCGCTATATTTATGTAGTCTTCATCAATATCCCAATAAATAATAATACAAACAAAAAACTCAATCTTTTTATTTTACTCTATAATCTCAATCTTTTACTCTTTCAGTGGTCAAACGTCGATCCAGTTAGTTATAAAGGCGAAGTGGACAAAAAAAGAAATAAAAGAAAAGACATTTCTCAAAATATATCATCTGTAATGCATACTTATACAGACACAGTCTTAGTAGTTTTTAGTTAATATAGAATTACAAATGTCACTTTTATTTATTTAAATATTTTAATCAGATCACGTCCAAAAACAACTTGCGCTAACGATATTCATGTTTTTGGCAGTTTAATTTTATACAATCGTGTTACTAAACGAAATTTTCTATAATTGAATTTTATTACTAAATTGTTTTAATACAATATAGCTTAGTACATTTATATAAAATTTTACTAATTAAATAGTATACATTTAAATTCAGAATACTATAAAACAAAGGAGGCAATGTTAAATAATAAGTACACTTGCATATTTACTTGACAAATTAATTATTTAGATCTTTTCTATCTCTCAAAAAGGAACGTACTTCTTAGTACAGGATATGTTGTTTAATCAATTATATACGTGTGAAGATGAAAAAAAAACATCATATACAAATTGTTATATGGCCATCATGAACTTTCACGCTTTATCCCGCACACAGCAGGATAGGCAGAGGGAAATTAGTGTTAAGACACTCCATATCCCTTATTCCATTGAACTCTTTAGGTATTCTGTGTTGAGTGGCGGAACTCAACATCCGCTTTACTTCGTCACCAGAATCAAGGAATTAAATAGTGAAAATCGAACCCGCAACCTATCACGTTTACAGTCATACCGGCGTCATAGTGAATTAACAACATAATAGTGCATGGTATTAGTATATAAAAGGAGACGCTGTTCATTATGTCTATAGAAGTAATTATAAGAGGAATTGCATTTTTTATCGTATATATCATTTAAAGCTGCAGTTTGCTTTACTGTGAGTGAATAACGGCCACCGATGATGAATTATAATCGGATGAAGCCTTTTTCAAACAGAGAGCCTTATTTATTGCTGTAATAATAACTTTGTCTCAATATAACTTGTTTTATTTACAATACATTTGATTGATAGTTGTGGTTTTACGTCGATGTGGGATTCGTTTATATTTTCATCGGTTGAAAGAACTGTGTGAATTAACTAATTTCTGCGTGAGTAACTTGGCATGTTACAATTTACACGCAATGTACTTTATTGTCATTTGGAAATTCTAAACGTATTTTTACTTTCCCTATTATATTGCAGATTTGTGTCCAAAATGTCCAACATCGAGTACAAGTGGAGAAGATTGAAAGAGTCCTTATATCCAAAACTGAGAAGCTCAGAAGAAGCTGTCATAGTAACAATACTGAAACGTCAATGACAATTAACTTGCCCGCAAGGATAGACGATTAGAGAGTACTGTTGAGCAAGAAATATATAAAATAGTGAACTATCACTAATATTTTAGTATAGGCTATGAGGAACGACCAAAATAAAAATATTGAAGTCTCTATTATAATAAAAATATTCCATTCAGTCGATCTCAAATATCAGGTGAACCGTAAAAGCTTCCAAATATACGCGAGTAAAATAGCAAGATGTTCTGGTTTTATCACTTTTCTTTACATCGCTATAATAATATAACGACTCGGAGATAAAGTTTCTGAGGGTAGCACAAAAATGACCGAATTGCTGGTAATTGGTAAGTAAGCCTTGCCATATACGACCGTAGTACTGGCTTGAAAGTATAATGAAAGAAGTTATGATAGGAGTATAGTTATTACATATGAATTTTCTTTTTTATATTTATTTTTCGTGTACTATTTGTGCGTGGACGACGCTGTATATAGAGATAATATTAAGAAAAGCCACTATATTTATTTAGTTTTCATTAATATCTAGATATTGTGGAATTGATATACGTGGCTAGACCTAGGATATATTTACATAATAACAATGCGTTCAAACAAAGTATCAACGCTAGTGCGTAGTATTCCATACTTCACATTGTTTATTTTTTGAGCAATAATCAGCTTGACACTATATCCCGCACAGCAAGGTAGGCAGAGGGAACCTAGTGTTAAGACACTCTGTGATCCATTTACCGCTGAATTCTGGAGACATTGCGTATTGAGTGGCGGAATTCAATGCCCCGCTCTACCTCGACACCAGAGCGAAGAAATGGAAATATAAATTGAAATAAATATTTCATCTCCTCGATTGGGAACCCACAACCAGTAGGTTTTACAATCACACTTTTTACCCCTGGCCAACGTACAGTTAAAAATAAATCAGCTTTACACTGTTCCGCATACAGCACCCAGTTTTATGATACTCCGTTCCCCACTTTTCGACGATTTTTTTTAAATAAAAATTTTACTTTTTCATAAAACATCTAAACATTTTTACGTAGCTGAATTTGAACCTGTTACTTTCGGTTACGACTGTTATGTCAATAAGGATTCGCGCTAAAAAAAAAAATAAGAAAGACAGAAATAGATCTGTAATGTATGTAAGGTTTATATACAAAAAAAATATTGTTAACCGCCATTGTTGTCACCCGCGAGGCGTTGACGGAAACAAATGGGCACATAAATATTATTCACGACGGAAAAATTGCTAGATTTAAATGAGCTGTGGAATAGTGTATAATTTTATTTACCTGTAAGATACTGTGTTATTTTCAGAGAGATTTAGCATTTCGTTTGAGTACACTTTCGTTTTATTTTTAAGGAAATTGTCGTTTTTTTTCTAATAGTATGTTAATATAATAATTCAAAACGTCTTGGTACTATTGAGATATAAATAATTACTCACTGTTGTCGTAGAATCGTAATCTTGCTCATATATAATATTAACATTTATTGAAAAAAGATAAATTGAACGACATTCTCGTTGAATAATTCATATTTAGTAAATCATTTTCACGCTGTATCCCTGCATACGGCAGGGTGGGCAGAGAAAATCTAGTATTAAGATACTCCGTTCCACTTTCCGCCGAATTAAGTAGCCACATGTTGAGTGGCGAAACTCAACGCCGCAGTTTGCCTCGGCGCCAGAGTGAAGAAATGAAAATATAAATTGAAATAAATATATTATTACATTTTCTCGAGTGGTGATAAAATCCAATACCAGTCGTGAATACAGTTTTACCGTCACGGCTACTCTTGAAACTAACGTATATTTTTGACAATATAAATTACTTAGAAATTAAAAAAATTTACTACTACCCACATTCAACTTCCATTATCTTCCAAAAAACAATTATTTACTTAAAAATTGGCATCATAATTGAAGGCTCACAGAAAATAGCTTTCGCTTCTGAGAGCCGCAGAATTTGAATACGATGATGAATGGGTTCACAGAGCAATTTTGACTTCACAGCAATATCGTAAAACAGATCAGTTAAATTGAAAGTGGAACAATCATTTCTCGGAGATTGTTCTTGGCGGGATGTGACGAAGCGCTTACTTCCGGAACGAAAGTCAACAAGACGCAAGTAAAATGGAAAATAATTATGATAATGGTGTTTTATAACGATTCAAAATTATACTCTCATTTGATTTAGGAAACAAACATTGAATATTTATTATGATTAAAGGCATAAGTTATATAATAAATAATTTAGATATATATATATCATGTACTTGAAAAACGATATGGCCGTTTATATAGCAAAAAAACGCGTATTTCGACATTATAAAAGTAATCAAATATATAAGGTACTTCCGATTGGACTAGAATTATGAAATTTAGCAGTAAGCATCTAGAGATAATACTAGTTTAGGAAAAAAACTGAAAACATAAATTTATTTAATTGGAGGGCAAATTTAAAATTAAAACCGCTAGCTAAATATAAGCAAGCTAAGGAATTTCAGAAGATGATTAAAATAAAAAAAAAACATTTGTTATATATTTAATTCATACTATAAAAATCATAAAATATATTCGGCAAAAACCATTTTACTTCTTTTTTTGCTTTTCTGAAAGAAAAATTTAGAAAAAATTAACATAATTAAATAAAAAAATATACAATATATATATATTTATATTATTATATTAATAATGCATGTCAAAAATAATCAATTACATAAAAGACAGAGTAAAATTGAAAAAAAATTACTGCGTGTCTTCACACTAGATTTTCTTTGCCTACGCTGCTAAATATGGGA
Source organism: Heliconius aoede (assembly GCA_037355905.1). Classification (NCBI taxonomy): domain Eukaryota; kingdom Metazoa; phylum Arthropoda; class Insecta; order Lepidoptera; family Nymphalidae; genus Heliconius; species Heliconius aoede. The sequence continues at coordinate 77,746 of JBAIZZ010000033.1, forward strand.
TACAGCGTCAAGCTAAAAAAAAAATTTTACTTACAGCATTTGTCCTCTGGTATACAGACGCCGTTACTATCTCTCACCTGGCCGCCTCTACATTCACAAGAGGGCATGAAACAATTACTATCTATTAAGGGGCACGGCCCCGATCTTTTTACGTCCATACAAGTTTTGTAACACACTTCAAGTGAGCATTTATGGTATACTTCGTTTTTCGGGCAATCTGTATGTATTCATTGTAATAATATTATTAACATTAATAAAATATGTATAACAAAATATATATTTTTTTTTAAATTAACTTTTTTAAAAAAGTGGACGAAGCATATAAAATACCAATTACACATAAATATATAGGACTAGAGGTCCTGCGTTAGATAGTGTCAGTTTTAATAAGAGAAAATCAACGTCACGCTATATCCCGCTTACAGCACGGTAGGCAGAGGGAATCTAGTGTTACGACACTCCGTTCCCCAATTTCTGCCGAATTCTGGAGGCATTGCGTATTGAGTGGCAGAACTCAACGTCGACGCCGCCAACAAGAACGCCTTTTGCCTCGACACCGGAGCGAAGAAATGGAAATATAAACGTAAATAAATATTTCACTTCCACTAATGGAAGCGTTGATTTACGCAGGTCAAAAATTAAAAATTCATTGGTCAAAAAAAACACAATTCGTTGAGACTTACCTAACGGTTTTTCATCATCGATGGGCGATGTTAAAACACTGTAGCTAAAAAAAGTCAGTGAAAAAATAATTAACAGTTTCAAAGTCATGTTTCGTTTACTTAAGTTGGAGTTTGAGTAACAAACAACAATTCTGAGGTACTGTTTATAAAAGAAAACATACAGTGAAGGTCAACATGTCGGCAGAATCTTTGACCATTATGATAAGATAATATCCACACACAGGTTAAAGTAAATAGATATTTAATACTGGTCTCTTTATCCTATACTAAAGGTTTTATGATTTTTAGTAGTAGGTTCCGTAGCCAAATTACGAAAAACGGAACCCGTGTAATTTCATCAAATCATATCTTATGCCGTCCGTATGTAGAAACAACTCGGAGACTATGGGTGCTATATTTTTAAATTTTAAAAGGTAGGTAGGTAGGTTTATGAACAGCTACAAAGCAGTTCATAAACTGCCACTGTCTGTTGTCAATATCTCAGTATTTTAATTAATCATAAATTAATTATATGTGAATTTAAATAAAAACGCAGCATGTTTTGTACTTATTTAAAAATATATATATATTTGTATAAAAAGCTATTTAAATCTTCTTAAACTTCCATATTCACTCTGGAAATGCTTCTGTAAAGAGAAATTATTATATTTTATTTTATTAATTTAAAAAAAGTTTTAATTTTAAATAACATTAATCTACTTACAGCATTCCCCAGTTGGCACACAAACACCTTCGTCGTTCCTCAAGTGGCCATCTTTGCATTCACATGAGGGTAGATAACAGCCACTAGCTATGGCTGGACATGGAGGAGGGTTTTTCAAATTATCACACTTCTTGAAACATACTTCAAGTGAGCATTTGTGATATACCTCGTTTTGAGGACAATCTGTAAATGATTATTAAAAATATATATATATTTACTTTAGATGAAAAAAGACGTGATGGTGGCGCAGCGCTTTGGCTGTAATTACAACGGAGATGTTGTAGCCATATGGAAAAAGTAATTTTATTATTTCCTTATATTTTTTTTATATTTAGTTATATTATATTTTTTATTCACATTGAGTAAACAGAAAGCATAATGACGAATCATTTGATATTCACTCAGGGGAACCTTTTTTATAACTTTCTTTTAACCTATATTATGTTAATCTAACTCCAAGACAGAATTACAATATGTACACATAAAAATTATATAAATAGTTTACCTAAAGATTTCTCTTCTTCAATAGGTGAAACATAATTTAGCATAAAAATCAACATAAAACTACATAACACTTTGGAAATCATGTTGAATATACTCAAGGCAAAACTCAAATAGTCAATGATTATACGTAAGGCTTTTTATATAGGTAGTATAATTGTCTTTATATACGTGTGCATGTAGACTCGATCAGGTTAGCGAAATCCTATACTTCTTAAGATATCTTCATTACAATCTAACTCATATTAATGATACTTTAAATTATTATAATCAAAGTTTAATTTAGAGCCTAAAAGTGGCGCTGGAACACAAACGTGTGACTGTAAACATGGCGGAGCGTGGGTTCGATTCCCAATCTACGTAATAAAGTAATTTTCAATTATTATTATTTTTTTATATTTTGACCTAATGATTTTTTCTGTTTATAAATATATAATTTTTCCAAAAAAATTACAAAAAAATAATATAAAAATTTTACAAATTTATCATTTTCCTCTTTTACATTAAATGACTTAAGGGATTTTCTGAAATAAAAATCTTGTATATTCAAAGTCAGGGAAATTATATCTCAATCTATAATAATATAAATATTTTTCAAATATTAAAATTCTAGGAATGCAGACAATTAAAACGATTCATCTTAATATCAAAGGTTAAGCAAAACCTTAAGAATTTTCGTAATGATAACAGTTTTAACCGTTACGATCACAGAAAACATATAACGTTCTCTGCAATCATAACCTATAAAAGGAAGCGTAAGTAAATACTTTGTAACAAGCTCTTTTGGAAATTAGTTACTCGTGTACCCGAAACTAGTAGCAACCGATTATGGATGAAAGACGTTACGACCCACGTCTAATTTACTCGCTGTGGTACTTATCTAAGACGGCGTTGAGCCCCTGATGTGATCTCACATCGAGAGGAAAGCTGAGAACTGAATGTTTTAACACTACTTTCTGTTTACTCATCCTATCATAATAATGTAGTGCAAATCATGAAGCTATACAATTTGTTTTTTTTTTGGTGTCGAGACACTTCCCAATATTCTCCAATTTATTCCGAATTCTGGCGGCATTTCATTCTAAGTGGCGGCACTCAACTTATTACTCTATTAACGAGGTTCAACTTATACCCTAGTAGCGAGGAAATGAAAATATTATACCGATTAGTGCATGCGACTGTAAATTAAACTTAATATGAAATTTCTCTATTACAATATATTAAAAACAATTAACTATATATTAAAAACAATTAATTATATATTAAAAACAATTAGATATATGCTTAAATAATATGATAAATTAGCACATACAAAATTAAAAAACTTGAGAATTCCCAGACTGGCGATCCTATTTTTATATATAAACACATGTTAAGGAAAATCCGGTATAAATAAAACCATTATTGCTATAACAACACAGACATTAAAGCCAATAATTACTAAGGACGTCAGCAAAAATAAATAAATTATTTTAGTGCGGGGAAATACGTTCCACATACTATGTTCAATTATGTTTTGTGATAGAGTAATATTAGTTTATTATATTATAAGCACAACAGCGGCGTTGAGTTCCGCCACCCAACACGCAAGCCCTCTAGAATTCGGCGGTAAGTGGGGAAAATGTATGTGTCTTAATGAGAATGTGAAACAAAAAAACAAACAACCAAAATTTTTTTATGCAGCAGGGTCGGCAGAAAGACTTTTAATCAACATATACTAATTTTATTAATTATTAATTTTATATAAAATAATGTATGGTATAAATGGTAAAAATGAAAAACTTTCAAAATCCACTATCATTTTTCTTATACGTATGATAAATATAAAGATGGAATAGTAAGATTTACATAGAACTACGCACACGCGTTTACTCTGTCCCGTGAAAAGGAGCATTTCGATGGCGACTGCAATATCTTGTGTAAACTTTGTACAGCGTAGAGAAGGCTTATAAAATTTCAATTTACTTCAAATTAAATACTATGAAATAAGGATGAAATTTATGATATATCAGACGACGACGACGGTACGATTATGAAAGTCGGTTTCTATGGTGATATCGGCGAGTTGAACTAATTTTGATTTTATACGAGAAATTAAAAAAATATTACTATATCTCCAAAGTGAAAAATAAAACGCTTTAAATAATTGTATTCTTGTTACATGCAGAATATAGCGTATAAATATACAAAAAAATATATTAACTTTCTATTCTACAATATATATATATATATAGATATAAATATATGTACAATAGACGGAAACGCAAATAGTTAATATAAGCTACAAGTTAATCTTGCAAAGTTCAAGTTAACTTCGCCACCGAGAGATGATTTTAAATCTTTTACTCTGCAGCATCTGAATTTCCAATATACCTCGACAATATTTACATGAGAACTGGACTCTTAGATGTTAAAAGGAAACGGACCTTATACTACGAATTTAAGGCTTAATTTCCATCAACGTAAATATCGTCTAAGTTAGATTATTCTATGGTAAATCAAGTTAGCAGGTCGGGATAAGCGCATACTTCCCACCCATTGGACCCACGCAATACATTCGGCTTATCTTGCATCCACTCTAACCGCTAAGTCCTCTGTTTGCCTACTTGAGGAGGACTAGGTCGCTCTTAATCAAAACAAAACAGTACTACAGTACTAGTTTTGTTATTCAAGAGATTGAGATCTCAATTGAAATGAATATGGGAAAAATTAATGGTGGTTCGTTTTTGTATAATTTCTTTTGTGGTTAAGAATTCTTTATTGTCCCGGGGATAATAAAATCAGCTATACGCTGTATCCCGCATGTAGCAGGGTAGGCAGAGGGAACCTAGTGTCAAGACACTCCGTTTCCCACAATCTGCCGAATTCTGTAGGCATTGCGTGTTGAGTGGCAGAACTCAATGGCGCATAAGTAAATAAATTTAGTTTCATTATTTATATGGGACATATATTATGATTCATTCGGCTATTCAATTCCGTTTTTATTTATGATCGGAATATTTACTTTTATTCTTTGCTCCGGTGATGAGACAAAGCGTGGCTTTATGTCGCCGGAAGTTGAAAACATGTTATGTGTTTTAAAATTAGGTTTCCAGGTTCAAACAAAGAACTCGTTGTTTGATTATTATGTTTGAAATCTCTCAATGGTCACTTCAGTAACAAAACTAAGTAGAAAACTTAAAACGTGAAACGAAAACTAACAAAAAGTCGTTAAATTCGCTAATACTCAATATTTATCATATTCTATAATGCTACCTACCTATTAGTATCTATCTAACAATTTATTGTCAATATCTAAAAATATCAACAAACTTTGTAATAGAAGTTTATATAACAATAAAATTTAGTGGATAAAAAAACTCGTTTACTAAAAAATAACTTCAAAAAATCGTTACGGTTCGAGACCAACATTTTTTTCAACAACTTACGGAAGCTTAAAATCGGTCCATAAATAGTCTGTTTCACATTATACAGGGTGTATTCAATAGGGAAAACTCGCTTTCTTACAGCAACCGACGCGCGAGCCATAAAATTCTTTTTGAATCCGCGTCTTTTCGAAGTAAAATCTTTTTAAATTGCACAACTCCACACTTCCTTCGTTAAATGGTATATATTTACCTTTTGTTTATCATTCTATATTCAAACGTAGAATTTAAAATAGTGAGGATAAAATCCTTAATATAGCAGCAGGGTAGATAGAGATGTCAAAGACTAAAAGTCTTTTACATCTCTATCTACGTTTTAGAGAGGGATAAAATAAAGTCTCTTCTTGGCACCATATTAAACTTGAAAATATATTAAAATATATTACGTGAAAATATATAAAACTTACGTAATTTGCTTTGATACGTATACGTACGCTGGATCCTCCTTCCGTTATGAAGAAGAAATCTCGCTCAACGATTAGAAATTTACGTCCCTGTATCCTATTTGTTTTAAAATTTAATATTTTTTATTCTATTCCGATAATCCTTACAATAATTGCAATGTAAAGGCTATAATTTATTTGACATCAACATATAATAACGATTCATATTCCTTAAAATATTTTTCACTTCCTTTAAGCTCTTATTCAGACTGTTAACGTAACAGTTGTAGGTTTGATACTTACTAAATACTTAATCATTAGTAATAAATTATTTTAATTTCCTTACTCTTATAAAAATACAACACGCTGCGTTGAATTCCGCCAGTTGACACGCACTGCCTCCAGAATTCGACAGAAAGTGGGAAACGGAGTGTTTTAATACGAGGTTCCTTCTGTCTACCCTGCTGTGTGCGGGATACAGCGTGAAGCTGTTAAAAAAAACAAGGAAAAATAGTACAATGAAAATTACCAATGTCCTATAAAAGGTATATCAGAAAAAATGAGTTAAAATAAAACAATAAAATTTTAATATATAATAATAGAAAAATCATATACCTATAAAGTACCCATAAAATATATTTGTCCTCTCATCTCACAGATTTAATCGAAATGTCCGAGCTGACACAGTTTGCTTATAATCAGTTATATCTGAGGAGTAAATAACTTAATAACCAACTAAATCAGATCTCCGCTGGTTCCACAAGCAATTCTTAGTTAGTTACATGTTACACTCGGCTACCTAAGCCAATTAGTGATGGACCGTCAAGTTAACTATCTTGGTCGGGTAACTTAACTGATAGATAGATAGGTTTAGTTAAACTTTGCTTATATTTCAATATTCAGTACATCTGATAAGTACCACTCCAGAGATGTAGATTTGGTTGGTTAATCAATTAGTCGTATATTTGATATGAAAAGATGATTTACTAAGTAATTACTTGGACGGCTTAGAAGGACGCGCGTTCAAATTTCGCTAGGTTATTCTGTATTTTTCTTTCTTAAGTAAAAAATAGGTGATTATTTATTCTGCAATCAATTACGGGATTTTTTTATAATAATAAGTGACTACTTTTACTGAAAGACATCTTACAGAATTATAGTAAATAAAATAAATATTGGAAATAATTAATTTTGCTCTGAATGGGGTTTGTACCTGTTACTATTAAAGAAGGAAAATGAAGTATACAATGACATATCGCAAGTCCTATCTGCCCACTACATAAAATACAATTATTTTACAATTTTTCTCAGTAAGGTAATGTCCCCTACATTAGTGTAAGGAAACGTTTTTCATCATTTAATAATCATCACAATTGCTGAGACATTGTGTTGAATGGCAGAGTTCAACGCAGCGCTTTGTCCATCTGAGCCGGTATCAAAATCAACACAGTTAATTTCACAGTCAGTGTTATTTTATTATCTATCAAACTTCATCAAAGAAAAATTTCTTGTTATTAAATTAAAATAATATTATCTTTTTTAGATCAGCTATGCTGTATAGATGGCAAATGTCAATATCCGTCAATAACTAAAACCGCGGTGGTTGAGGATTAACCCTTCCTGGATAGAAATCGATTTTTTTCTTACTCTGGTTAAATTATTTTATCTCTTTCGGACCCCCACTCTAAACATATTGGTTCGTATTCGCACAGAAAATGAAAAACAGAGTGTCTTAGCACTGGATTCCTTCTGCCTTAGGCAGGGTGCCTTAAGCAGGAACAATGTGGCGTTCCAAAAAACTGTAGTTAAATTTGAATGTTATAACTTTATGTTACGTGTTATATATGAGGAGCTTAACTCTTAGGATCTAAAGTACTTAATTAATATTTGTATTATACATTTATTGAAAAATTATATTAAGCTTTATGCGTTACTTTACTTCTTTTTTATGAAATGAAATACAAATCTTAACATGCCATACAAAACGACTTTATGAATTTCACTTACATTTTATACTAAACACACATCCGACTCAAATAACTGTTCAATTTTTTTGAAATAATACCCTCCATGAAGCGACACGAAGTTAATTAAAAGCAAATAATCCAAGTATTTCATGGATATAATATATTTCACATTACTCTACTACCCTACATGTTCATGTACTCTCGAGTCTCATTATTAATGTTTATCGTTTGAGAGCAAATTCATAAATCCGGTATCAGACCTAATGGGCGCTCTAATATGTATGGATATATTGTATATTTATATTTGGGAGGAATTACTTTTCTTTTATTAGTCATAAAATATCAACAAAATTTTTAAAAAGATAACTTTTAATGATGCGATAGTTGTAAGTTCAAATCTGTGTCCAGTCCATTTCACCACTTTCTGTCGAATTCTGGAACCATTGAGTGTGACGAAACTGAACTCCATGCCTGGTGTCCTTACTATAACGAAGTAATAAAAATATAAACAAATAAAAAATAAGAAATATAATTTTTAAGTAAAATAAATTCACCTATCAATATCATTTACTCAATATATACTCAAACAACTAAATTGTTTACATAGAAATTTCAACTATCCTGCCAATATAAGTCGGGGCTTATTCGTTGGTGGCTGTTTTATTACCGTAATTAACGTTATAGGAACCTAATAAAGCACCGCAAAGGTACTCTATAAAATATATGGCTCCTATGTTGGCCTACACATTGGTTAGTTATTTAAAATTTGTTAATTTTACCTAATAGTATTTTAATTAACAAGGGTCCCTATATGAATAATAATAAGAGTGGAATAATGAATTATTAATTAAAGATGGTCAATAGTAAAGTGTGCTATATGAAAGCATATATGTACTATAAATATATATATTTTTTAATTATAATTTTCAGTAAATAATAATATTTTAAATTAAATTATTTAGTGAAAATTGTATTTTATGGTTATAATTGATAAAATTAAAGGACGCATAAAGATATATTTTACAGTAAATTTTTCAGGTTTGGTTAATTATGTTGTAAACGTTAAATTTACTCCCTTTAAATTACTTAAATTTACTTTTTCCTCAAATTAGAATCGAACCCACATTCGTCATGTCAAGTATATTTAGTAACTAACTATTACAACTTCGTATATTATAAAAAGTATATTTTTTATATATTTATTACCAAGCACCAAAACACAAAAAACATATATATTAAGCAAATATACCTTTCTTATACACATAAAAATATGATCATGTAAAATAAAGTAAATGACCTAATAAAGAAGATTAACTATTTCTAAAAAGATATTTCCAAGAAACCTTTGAATGTGAGTTATCTTAACAAAGCAAAATATGAATACATTGTATGTAATATAATATGTATTCAATATGTTATTTACTTTATATCTATCTTAATACGCTCAAATACTACATTACATACTATGTGATTGTAACTGTATATAGGTTTGATTCCCACTAGGGTGAACGAATTATATAATTTTTTTTTTTTATTTAATTTTGAGAAAGACTATTATAACCATTTATTAATGAGCTCAAATCTCAAATGACGGTAGAACTATTTTTTTCAATAGTGGTTAATTAGTTCACCTAGTTAAGATTGCTACGAATAATTAACATTCAGAGTGAAGTCTATCACTCAGCATTTTATAATTCTACAGGTTTTTGGAATTTTTACACTAATGTGGATATTATAATTATATTTAAATTTATAGTAGGTGTTATAGTGTACGTTATGTCAAACGAGTATTATATTAATGTAATATCTATGAAGAACTTGGTTTTACCTTAAATCTTCGTAGAAAATAATTATATATTTTTTTCTTACATGCACTTCTAACGTTTGTTAAAGAAAAAAGGACACATTGGATCTATTTTTAGACTAGACTATATATTTAAGAACTAACGACTAAAAGACTAAAGAAACAAATCAGTCAATATATATATATATAATTAAAATTTTCTTGTACTCCACATAAAATATCTGTACTCCGAAGACAAAAACACCTTTATTTGTAATATCTTTTTGTCAGTATTACAATTACTTCCCAAGTTTAGTTAGAAACAATTAAAACCGAAAGTTGTAAAGCCAGCCAGTGTGTAACAACCTTTCGTTTCGAAGGAAGTCCTCTGCCATCTCAGGGGATTATTAAAACTTTGCCTTTCCCATAAAAAAAAGTTTCATATTGACGGATCTCAGCTCAATTTTCACAGCGAAAGTCTATTTGTGACTCTATTTAATTACGCCATATTATTTCTTGTTATTCTTTTCCTTGACAATGACATTTTAATGTTAGAAAGCTTAAAATTTTAATTTATTTTGATTTAAGTCATCATTCTTATATACGTAAAAATATTTAATAATTATTTTTAAAAAAATTTTTGCTCAGCGAATGTTAATAAGATGTAACAAGCGTATAATAATTTCTATGTACATAACTTCATGAAATGAAAGTACGGCCTTAGTGCTGAGATGAATGGGATGATGTTTAAGGGTCGCGGGTTTAAATCCTATTAAACATATTTATCTTTTGATAAGTGCGAAATAATTTTTAAAAATGAAAAAAAAACTTTGCCTAATATTAACGATATGCGCTATATGTTACGACAGAGGTGTCTTGAACCACAATTAAATTTTCGAAGAGGTTACAATGGCACTTTGAGTATTCATCGAGATCTATTGTAATTGAAGAAGTTAAGCCTACTTTATCCCACCTGAAATTATTTCTTATTAGACATTTTAATTCAAATTATTTTAAATAAATATACTTACTATTACATAATGTTCGACGCAAAGAGTCGTGTAGCGTTAAATTACTACTTATTTTTTGGATAAAACGATACATATGAAACCTAATTTCAAGTTCAAAATTAAAACACGCAGGGACACAAATGTGTTACTGTAAGCGCAACAAGTTGTGGGTTCGATTCCCATGCGAGGAAAAGAAATATTTAATCTTTTCATTTCTTCGCTCTAGTATCGAGGCAAAGCGCGGTATTGAGTTCCGCCACTCAACACGCAATGCCTCTAGAATTAGGTTTCATCACCAGATCCCCTCTGCCTACCCTGCTGTATGCAGGATACAGCGTGGTACTAAAAAAATGGTTCTCTCATTCGCGTGATTAATCATATGAGGGAGCGTGGCTTGATTATCAACATAAGTGGGGATATAACGTTTATATAAATGTTAACTGGACTATAATAATGGTGTACTAGTACCAGTATATCTTTATAATTTCAAAAAGTTTCACAGAAAATATAAGTATATAAAGTAGAACAAACCACGCACATTTATATTTAATATACATAAATATATTATAATAAAGTAAAATTGAATTTAATTTTCGAAAGGTCGTGTAAACTCTGCCTCACTTTACAGTTTCACAATGGGGTCTGCGAATTATGTTTAAACATCACGTTTTAGACTCGGATTTTACGAATGGTTTAAAATTTTAGCTTTTAGGCTTTAGAGAAATTAACATTCATTGTTTTAATTTATTTTATATTCAAATTATGAGAAAATTTTAATAATACAATTAAGATGCAGTTTATATATATATATATATATATATATATATATATATATATAATATTGTACATATACGCATACTTTATTACATATTTCGCACTCATATATTGTTTTGATTTTCGAGATGACTGTACCAGAACCTAAAGCCTCTTACCTCTCCACGTATGAATACAAATAAATTATTAATAATAAACCAGATTGTCACGATTCAAAAAATCTGAAGGATTCATGTAAATTGATCCATACTATTTTTTGACTAGGATTATCCTGCGACAGCAACATGAACTTAACCATACAATTTATAACTTAACTATTAAAATATTTAGTTGAATAATTTCGAACATCAAACTCACCTCAAGCCTTTATAATCCTTAAAGCGTTACACAAATTTTCCATATCGTAGCAAGGGATTTAACGGCAATGTCCATATTATTAGTATAATATACAAGACATTGTTCAAATTTGAACAGGTCGACCTGTATAAGGATTTTCGGTTGTGAAGATCTCTAGAACCAAATAATAATTGGAAACATAAGATATCAATTAACGTGTACTGTCAGTACAATTTAATCGTTTATTTTAGTTCGTGTATCACAGATTTTCGAGATGTTCTTAGTGACTAAAGTAAAATCTCGAGTTTAATTTAGAATATTCTCAAAAATATATACAAATATCTGTTAAGTTTGTATATTACGTTTATCATATTTCAAGTTATCATGTTAATAGGAATATTTCAAAAATGTCCGTTTTGTTGATATTTAATAAAATATATTTTTTTTTTAGTGAACGTGAATTTAAATATTTTGTTTGCATTATGCTGTATCCCTTATACAGCGGGCTATGCAGAGAGAACCTAGTGTTTTATTTTGAGTGCAACACTCCGTTTTATGTTGAGTGACAGAACTTAACATCACTCAAGTGTGAATCGAACCCACAATCCATCCCATTGGCAGTCACACTTTGTGCTCCTGCTCTCCTGCAACTGGCCTCCATGTGTGTATTTTAAAATGTTTTATATTTATACAACATTATATTAATTTGGACTAATTTTGAAAGGGGCCTAATGGAATTCGCGAAACTTTGAAATTCTGAATTATCGACTTATATTTTGTGCTCTGATTCTAAAAACAACTTAAATTTCTTACAAACTTTTTCTTTTTCCTTGAATCCTTCTTTCATAATTATAAAGTTTCTAATAAAATATTAAGCTGACACCAAACTGGGAGGTATTACGGGAATTTATACGAGATAATTGGATACCCAACCTACCTAACTAATATAATATAACACTGCCACTATTTATATATACAAAGCCGCACATAATTAACAAAGTTTTTCTCTAACTCAATAAGAACACTATCGCAAAAACTTATCAGTCCCTTATCAGATTAATTCTTAGAAGTTTCTATATCGATTCACGATTACAGAATACTTGCTTACCGAATAACAGTCGAGGGAATTTGATTCTTTTTGTAATTGAATTTGGCTACTTCGTGCTTGGTCTAACTTTTATTTGCTAGTTCTCCAAGTATCTCTTTGTTGACCTTTGTTTGTTTGGTATCCTGAAGTTGTTGACGACGTCCCACTTGAAATAGGTCGTGGCGAACGGATATGGCATTCGGATTCTGTTTTCAGTTAAGCTGGTACTCGGGTGAATGTTTTTAAACAACTTTAAGTCGTATTTGGAAAGCTTTTCTATATCCGTGGAATACTAATAAGATTATACAGTATGTTTTTGTGGTGATAGTAATATATTTATATATGTATTATATATTAATATAGAAGTTATTGTAATTTTAGATGATTTTTTCCAGAATTCGGCGAAAAATGCCCTAAACCTGATTAATATTTAGAAAAAATTACTTAAACACTACGCTAATTATTTATCTACACCTTCATCCGTTATTGGTTGAGGCTCAATTCCCAGTAACATAGCTGAAAGCTTACCTATATATTTTAAATAATTTTTTAAAAATAATTTTCATTTAATTATATGAACGATCCACGATGAAGTATCGTCTGTAACGTCCATCATAAATTTTTCCTTTTAATTTACTCAAGTCGTAAATCATGCAGATTAATTTACGTTCCCCCTTATTTACTTATATTGGTTAAAAAAATGACGGCACGTTTGCAATTTCGCATAATTAATTCGTTAATTTACCCTGTATAATATTAAGGCGATCCACTTTGTACTGTGTCACGGCTCTGTTGTTGTCCTCCGTATTTTAATAGTTATTGTCACTTCTTCATTGCGTGTTGAGTGGCGGATGAAATATGAAAAAAACTAAATATTTCATTTTCTAGAATAGAAATCGAACCACAACCTTTCGCGTTTACAGTCACACCCTTCCACATGCCCCCTATGCCACCGGTGGCCGTCACTAATCCTAAGCTCAGTACATGACACCATAATAGACTAGAAGTTACTAATATTAATAATTACTAATACTACTTATAATTCTATTATGTTGTTATAGTATGTATGTGTAAATAGAACATCTTGTTGTGACATTTTTGGGGGACGGAGTTAAATACCGTACGTTGTCGCTAAACCGAAAAACCAATAATTAATCTAAATTGATTTCAAACATATAATTAACTTGTCAAATTAAGTAAATCCAAACTGTGCCACAATAGTGTGAAGTATATATTAATATACGTTTTTTTGTTACTTTTACTGACCATAGTTACTGACCATATACCTACCAAATATTATATAAACTTAACTTTATTAGTGGTTAGATTAAAAAAATATAAATGAATGCCAATGAAGTTATTAATAAATATAACAAAGGTATAAAGGTACAACTCATATTATATATATTTATCATACGTAAACAAAAACACAAACTTATATAAGCTCCGATAAACGTTTTGTACTTTGAAATCCTTTAACTGTAACAAATAAAATCTAAATCCAGACATCACGAACAATAAATTCAATTCAAAATAAATATGTTAGAGCAGATCTCCATTCACTGGCTGAACTCAGAAGGCTGGAGTAAATCCTTCCAAGTTCGGAGGGTGAAGTGTCTTATTGTGAATGCCTTCCTTCAATTTTCTTTATTTGTGTCTGTATTCTTTCGACCTCCATCGGATTTTGTTCGGAGAGCCTCTTATCCCATTTTCCTGTCAGCAGAGTAGTCTCTCGGCCGGCAGCGTTGTTTAGAATATATTTGTTTTTGTTTCATCTACACCGTCTTATAAGTTACTGGTGGTGTTGTTTATTTTTTATATACTATAGTTATTTCGATAATAAAGCCTTACTATAGCTTTAACTTTTGGCTTCCAATTCGATTTTTTCTAAAAAAAAACTAAAATATTAAAATTGTTAAGAAAACATTCATTTTTTTTAAGTTTTATGTGCAATTTTTAGAGCACATTTTAAATGCGTAACTAACTCAGTTCACTCCGTATTAACTATTTTAATTTTTCCACTCTGGTTATAACTACACTAACTTACGGTGCATTTTATAAATCTCACTACAAATTATTAATATATTCCCATACTATCAATATTCAAGTACTACACTTTGATAGAATTTCATATTTTATGTTACAGATAAAATACAATCATATAAAGTACCTCTCCACGAAAGTCTCGTTAAGTTACAACTAAGCGTCCTTCTCGTGTCGTTGAAGCACGCGAGGTTATTGAATTTAAATTTTAATATTATCTATTCGAATTTATTAATTCTGGAAGTATCGCGTCTTAAGTTCCGGAACATGAAAATATTAAATATTTCATTTCCTCTTATGGGAATCGAACCCATAACTTAATGACCTGACTAGTAGTTTCATAAATTAATATTCAACGTGTACATACATGTTCAACATTTGGAAACTTAATGAAATATACATTGAGTGCACACAAAAGAAAGTTAAATAATTACAAGTAGAATTTTAACATACGTTTATTTCAAGTATTTATTACACTTAATATGTAGAAGAACAATTTTTTTTTTCAATTAAATCAATTTAAATCAGCTTCCCACATCCCACAACCAATTGATTTTGCAGCACACTTACTTTAAAACAATTTTTGAATAATGTTTAATTTGAAAATGTTATAATATATATCAAAACAAAACAAATTTTCAAAGTTTTAAATTTTGTATAGTTTTAATAAATATTATTTCATCAAATAAAAAAGAAAGTAAATTTGCATTTTAACATTCTGTGACAGGTATACAAATATCTCTGTCGTTTCGTCTATAGCCGTCCTTACAGACGCACTGTGGCTGGCAGTCCGGACCAGATCGGTAACATTCACGAGGAGGTTGGTTCAAATCCCGACATGACTCAGTCAAGCACGGCGGTGGACACGGGTTCCATTCTTCGTTTTGTCTTGTACAGTTTACAGATGCTTTATGTAAACATAATAACTATTAGAACTATTAGAACGATTTACTATTATTTTTGTACTAAAAAATAATTTTGTTGATATTCATGGACCTAAAAAACTAAGAGTTAGGAGTAATTTCTCTAAAAATTCAAAGACAATGAGAAAGGAGGCGTCAAAATGGGAACGCAGTAATATAATACTAGGTTTCTGGGTTCCCTCTGCCTACCATGCGATATAACAGTAATATATTAATTATATCAAATTAAATAAGCTTCACGCTGTATCCCGCACACAGCAGGGTAGGCCGAGGGAACCTAGTGTTAAGATACTCCATTATGACACTCCGTTCCCCACTTTTTAGCGAATCCTGGAGGCATTGCGTGCTGAGTGGCAGAACTCAATGCCGCGCTTTGCATCGACAGCAGAGCGAAGAAATGGAAATATAAACGTAAATAAATATTTCACTTACTCGAGTGGGGATCGAACCCACAACCGTCGCGTGACAGTCACACCCTTGTGCCGCTGCCCCACGACTTATAATAGTCAGGTTAGATCAGTGGTTCTCAACCTTTTTTCACCTGCGGCACATTTTTAACTATTCTGAAAACTGGCGGCACATAAAGAAAAAAGGCGGCACATAAAGAAAAAAGGCGGCACATAAAGAGACAATTTTTAATACATAAACATGACTTTATCATAATTTGGGATTGATAAAAGCGTTTGCAAATTAAATAAAAATATTATGCTGGTTCAATATATAAATATTTACGTTGAATTTTTTTTTTTGTATATGTGTTATATATATTTTAAATTTTTCGCGGCACATTTTTAAAATCTCGCGGCACACAAAAGTGCCGCGGCACATGGGTTGAGAATCACTGGGTTAGATAAACCACAATATGGGATTTCGGTTCTCAACACACAATCATTTCAAACGAGACGGAGAGCCTTCTTGAGCCTTCTTCTTCTCTTCAGAGAGAGAATTCATTAAATAAAATACTTACGGCAATCAGAAGCCAGTATACATCTATCATCGCTATAGCTCAATCTCTTATGATTCGCTTTGCAAGAGCAACCGGAGGGGCAGGGGTACAGTGGGCCACAAGCAACCATGGCTCGACTGTCAGATGTGGGACAGTAGTTGGTGGGACAACCGACATTGCAAAAGACGAAGGTTTCGTTTTGACGACACGGGTTACCTCCTAAAAATATTATTTTCATTCAAGTTTTGTTAATAGTTTATATATTTACAAAATATCTACATATATTAAATATATATGCACAAATGAATGTTAAAATTGATAAAAAATATTTTTAAAATCCAATAATTAATTAAAACCACATTTAAATATAAATTGGCGTAGATAATTCGTTTAGTCTTTGTCTACAACAATTAATTATAATATAATTTATGGTACAATAATATAGAAAATTAAAAAAAATACACAGCCCAAATCATAAAGAAAAGTAATAAGATTACTAAATTATTTCTATATTTTATTCTTCCAAACATAAGTAAGTTTAATCTATAACCAATTTAGATGAAAATTCGTAGTAATGTATTACTACGCAGTAATGAATTACTTCGTAGTAATGCTTATACATCAAAATTACAACTTATCGTCGCTAGTTACTTCAAAATTTTCTGTTACCTGGACAGTCATCTGGTAAAATACATTTTCCATCATCAGAGAACAAGTAAAGCGGGTCACATTGACATCCATTAGGTCCACATTCTCTGCGACACACTGCATTTGGCTTCTTACATGTTGATTTACAAGTGTTCGCGCACTCTCTTAGCGTTGCGTTGCGGTCGCCATTGCAATTTAAATATTCTAAAATGATTAAAAATATATATTATATTATTCTAGAATATTAAAGCTTTAGTTTTAAAAATAAAAAAATACTTATATTAATATATATAATTAAAAATATATTTTATTATCAGTTTCACGATAGCAGGCAGAGGGAATCTAGTGCTGAGACACTCTGTGTTCCAATTTCCACCGAACATTTCGAGGCATTGCGTGTTGAGTGGCGGAACTCAGCGCCGGGCTTTGCCTTGTTGGCAGAACAAGGAATGAAATTATTAAAAAATAATAATCTATTAGTAATAATCCATTATTACTAAGGGATTATTAAGGGATCGAACCCACAACCGTCGGGTTACAGTCAGACTCTTATGCCCTTGCGTCGTCAGAGCCTCATATAATATACCATAATAAATTCAAAGAATTAATCAAAGAATTTCTCACTTTGGCACTCCTCTAATTTAACGCATTGGCCGCCTTTCTCAGATAAAATATATCCGGTGGCGCAATTACAGGGATTCGAAGTTTGCGGGCAGTTACTAGGCTTGGGCACGGAGCAGGTCGGCGTGCATCGATCGTAAATACAGGGAGCTCCACCTGAAAATAGGTTTTTATTTCAACCTGTTCAATTAATAGAACACGCTATATTTCTTCTACTTTATTATTGCTTCCATTGCATTCGGTGAAACGTCGTAAAAAGATCGTTAAGTTTTATTTATTTGTCTTAATACGATTTTGAATGAGAAATCTTTATGTTTGTACGTGTTTATTGGTTTACGTTATTGGAAAATTATTATTTTTTTCAGCTTCACGCTGTATCCCGCACACAGCAGGGTAGGCAGAGGGAACCTCGGTGTTGGAAAATGATGATTGCATTTAAATTAAAGATGTGTAATGGATAAACGTTGTTTTAAGAGAGTTACAGATTCGATTCCACTATTCATAATTAGAAAATGTATAAAAAAAATACGTAGCAAATTCGTGTCTCTTGGAAATTGTCCAAGGGTTCTACCGCTGATCCATGTTTTCCAAGAGGCGCGGATTCAAATCCCGTCCCGTCCAAAATTTTTATGTTTTAAAAAAAGTACTTTTCTTTCCTAATTGTGGAACGTTAAAAATATTAATTATTCTTATAATAACAAATGTTTACTTAAAGAAATCATATAAATTTTTATTCCTATCAAAATACCTACCAGTGTTTGTGTCCATATCATCAGACGCAGAAGAGTTAGCTGATGCATATGCTGACGCTGACGAAAAAGCTGACGACGAAGCTTCTGACCTATAGTTGTCCGCCGGTTCTTCGTATTCGTCTAAAAAAATATTTAAAGAAAAGGTGTTTTGTATGTTACACTTTATCTCGTATATGCCGATAGGCACTTGGGGCCCTAAGCACTAGACAATCCAGGTTAGCCGAGGTGCAGGGGTACAAAAGTGTGACTGTTAACGTGATAGAGTGTGGGTTCAATTCTCACTCGAGGAAATGAAATATATAATTGTTTCATGTTTCGCTTTAGGAGTAGTCAAGATTTCAAAATAAGGAACGGGTATGCAGTACACTGCGTGACGCTAAAAGAATATAATACATGAAAAACTGAAAGAAGCTAATGTTCCATTTTCCCCAGTTTGTCTGAATTCTGAAGAACTTAACGATACAAACAGTAAAGAATGGGAATCGAACTCACAACTGTCCCACTTACTTCATAAAACGACAAGTCATTAATTGTCAGTATTCGAAAGCTTTGTTGAAAACATACTATACGAATACAGAAATTTCGCATCTGTCTGACGACGATTCGACGTTTTAATTGGCTCTACTATTATATAAGGAGTCCATGGCTGTGACTTGGAAAGAGCACTAGCGAACGTAATTGTCACAAACTAGGAATAACAAAAATGACACAATAGTGGTACATTGTCTTTTTGTATATCTTTTTATTAAATATATATTTTATTTTTCTAATAAAATTTCTACAATTCTTATTATTTTATATAATTTGTTTTATTTAATAAAATAAAATAGACTAGAAAATCATTTTAGACAATTTTATTCAAGTCTGACCTGTATCGCATTGGTCCTTTGGCACGCAATCTCCCGTGGAGTTCCTCAAATAGTCCCCTACACAGTTACAGCCGGGGCTACAGGACCCGGCTTTGCAAGCGTATTTGTCGTATGAGAAGTCACAGTCCTGAGGTGGACATGTTTGTTTACAATCTGAGGGCACTTCGTTATAACCACATTGTATTGCTGAAATTTAATTCAATGTAATAGAAACAATAGAATTATTCTTGTTTTCCTTTAACTTTTGACAAATTGAGGCCCGTCATAATCGCTTCACGCTGTATACCACAAAACAGGGTACACAGAGGAAGCTTAGTGCTAAGACAGTCCGCTCCCCACTTTCCACTGAATTCTGAAAGTACTGTGTGTTAAGTAGCGGAACTCAACACCTCGCTTCGCCATGACACGTTTCCAGGTCTCATCATCTGCGCCTGTTTTCAATGCTATATTTATATAAAAATAATAACTTACTATTGTTTTGCGCAATTGGTACACAAATACCGTTACTATTCCTTTTATATTTATCAATACATTTACAATTGTCATCAGAATTACATTGTATGTCGGACTCATCACAGACTATTGGCTCTTCAAATTCACCACACAGAGGTTTTGGTATAGCTTTGAAAAGAAAAATATATGTGTAAATTTAAATTATATATTAAATCAGAAATTAATAAATATGTGGTCATTGTGGAGCTACAAACGTAACGGGACGGATGTACGAGTTCGATTTCCTTTTGGAGGAATTGTTGTCATTTCCTCACTAAGTACGACTGACGGTATGTGGACTCAATTGACTAATTAAATAATTTAGACAAAGATGGTAAAATTGCAGAGAAATATCCAAAGACTAGATAGAGATTAACAAATGTTTTTTTTTAATAAATAATAAATCAAATATGAAGCTTTTTTTCTGATAAGAACTAATATAACATTATGAATTATATATTCAACATTAGCCCTATAACATACTTTAATTTATATATTATACTTGAATAGGAATATTCCTATCTACATACAACACTGGAGGTTAGTTTCTATTTGTACTCACGATATGGACAGTCCTCATTAAAAATGCATATTCCAGTGTCATCACGAAGGTAATTTTCTATACAGTCGCACCCTGGCACACATTTGGGGTTAGGATTTGGGTCACAGAGGTATTCAGTATAGGCGAGGTCGCAAGATTGAGGAGGACATGTCGTTTTACATTTTACCGGATATTCATTTAGTCCACACTCTATGGGACTCAATGATTCTGTGAAAAACATTCAGAAATTCTAAACTCTTTAATAAGAAATATTTATTTTAGTACTTTTACTACTTGACGTCGTAGCGCGACTGCACAGACTATGACTGTGACGGTGGCTAGTTTGATTCCCGCTTTGGGGAAAGAGTTATTTTCATTTCTTCGTCTCCGCACCAAGACACTATTTGAAAATTGGGCCGTGTTAATCATGATTATCGTATATTCGATATATGGTTTTTGTTTAATAAACAAGTGAAGAACGTTAATATTTTTTTCTCACAGACAACAAAACAGAGAAACAAAAAAATTGTAAATAATAAAATATTTAATTGAAAACCACTCTCTCTGTCATTATTCAAAATCAAGCAGAAAATACAATTTTCACTGTGCGAGGCGGCAATTCTAAAATTGACTTAATTTTTTTTTATAAAAATCATTTACTCATTTCTATTAATAGCTACAAAGAATATTAAATT
>JBAIZZ010000033.1:98937-109509 GCA_037355905.1 Heliconius aoede
TTTGTATTCAATATTCTTTCTGAGAGTTTGAAAATTAAAAAAAGAATTAAAAAGCAAACAACGTTCATTGTGAAAAATGTTTTATTGTTTTCAATTGTTCAACAGAAACTTTATTACAAGCGACGCGGCTGAATAAACGTTGCAAAATGAAAACTGAATCAATAAAAAAATGATATATGTAAGTGACGTCATTATAAAATTGTTGAGACGAGAGTAAAGTCTAAACTCTACGTCTATAGTGACTAGATATATAACACTTGGGTACTCTACATTATAGAAATTCAATGTATACCTATTAAACCATATACATTTTTAATGACCTATAAATATTATGGTTACCGTATTGTTACATAATATTATTATTTAATCAGTTGTGGATTTGATCCCTAAGCTGCATTCCCATCACAGCAGCTGTCACGTCTAGTCTCAATAATATCTTTCAATTAAATAAAGAAAACCATTATGTTCCACAAAAATATAATATAATTGCAAAATAAAATATATCTATATAACACAAAATCGTATCTACAAAAATCGCTTAGATCCAACATCCTATATAAAACTGAAAAGTGGAAGTAAATCCCTGCCTTGTAGGAGAAGCGAGGCTTAGTGGAAATCCTGCGAAAACAGATTCGCTATTGCAAAATAAGTCATCTGGAAAACAAACGCTCGAAGCATGGGCACGGGCACGGGCACGGGCAGCAAAGAAATCGTTCAGCTCGCGCTCAAAATGCAGGATTTTAAACGGTTTACATCAATCACGAGTAGTTCTTGTTTTTTTTTTGTTTTGACTAAACCTGGACGTGGCATTACTTGTTTGTAAGATTTTGTAATTTGAGATAAAATGAGATTTGCACTTGTTAAGTACTATTATTATATTATAACAGTTATAATCGGAAGTACTACAAACTATCACTAAGTGAAGTAAGAGTCTAAAAAAAGTTCAGTAATACTTCCTTTTAACTATATGTCATGAATAAAAAATTAGAATATCCTATTGAAAAGCTAACCGAAGCTTTTTGCTATTAAATCGGTATAACGATCGAGTATTGAATATTGATATATATATATATATATATATATATATATATATAACTGGCTGAATAATATACATATTATACTTAAGACACAGAAGTGAAATATTTAGAAATAAGAATACACCACTCCGTACCTCCAATGCCTTCAGAATACGGCGGAATGAAAGAGGTAGCGTGAAGCTACAAAAAAAAAATTTATAAACTTAAATTTTTGATTTGCTCTTTATACGAACGAGCAAGTACTGCCAGAGGCAAAAGAAATTAATTAGTCCAGATCGTGTTCACTATTCAATACAAGTGCAACAAATATTTAAATAAATTAATTATCTATAGTAGTAGATTGTAAAAATACATATTAGAAAAGGGTACAAAAACTCAACGTGTAATTTATATTACAGGTATAATGCAATAATAAATGCATATTTTCTTTTTAATTTACTTCTAATCTGTATGAATCTATCGTGGCACAGTGGTACAACGCGATAGTTTTCGATCCAAACTCTACTAGGCACTAGGGAGACTTTATTTTTATTATTTCTCCGATATTATAATACAAATTACGATGAGAATCTCGATTTTTGATCGTAATAAATATACTTGTATTTATTTAAATTAATCGAGAACAACCTATATAACTTATAGCGCTTACTTACTTGCTGTTTACAGGATTCTGTAAAATTATCTCTATATTATAATATAACTCTCACATATATGTTAACATTTAGTAATATACCTTAATATCATCCAGCAAAAACATATCTCAATTATATTATCCTCTCACGGGTTTCAAAGCGTGTTCCACGAACAGTACCTCTCTGAAATATATCTCTTTAACTCGTGTTAGTTCACGCTACTTCGCAGTAAGTGAGTGAGGAGGGCATTATTTATTGATGCGTGAGCCCCTTTTCTCTTTACATGTCTCAAGCCCTAAAGAGCTTTTAAAGAGCTTTTAGGGTAGCGTGTAAGTGACCTTTTTAATTAATGTTTCAGGTACGGTCAAGCGCGGCGTATAAAATATTTAAATACGAATATGTGATGAGTTAAAGCGTTTGTCTGTAAATACGAAAGGTTGTGTGTCCGATTTCCATACGCATACTTGCTCAACTCGCGATAACTCCATAAATCGAAGGAAATAAAGAACGGAGTGTCTTAACACAACATTTCCTCTGACTACACTGGTGACGTACAGGATACACCTAACAGAAAATAACTTAATGAATAAAAGTTCAGTGACGCTCTGAAAGTGAAATAGGGACTTTTTTTTCAATTTACACAATTGTGTGTGTGTGTGTGCGTGTGTTGCTAAGTATTGTTAAGCGCTTGGCAACGGTTGAATGTCCCAAAAGGGATTTTGTAGCGCAAACTTGTAGCCTGAACGACGTTTTGATGAATATAACATTATTTTGTATTTTATATTGTGTATAACTTTAGTACAGTTCAAATGTAACTCATTGCTTTAAGGCTTCACGATGTATGCCGCACAAAGTAGGGTAGGCAGAGAGAACCTAGTGTTAAGACTTTTCGTTAACAAATAAGTTATTCTAGGCAAATAATTTATCAGATAATTATAAATTCAGATCAGCAAATATTCCTTTCATTGTTAAACAACTTTAGACTTAAATATAAAATATAAGCCTTATCTATCACCTTATGAAATTTAATTACGGTTGTACAAGAAATGTACATCTTACAATAAATATTTAAAAATGATCAACTAAAAGGTTTTATTTTATGAAACAGTAAGATTCCTTTTACTACGAAAATTGACATTAATAAGGCATAAAAATGTACTTACAAAGCCTAGTAGTACTGGTAACGAACGCGAACTGTGAGAATTTTTTATTCCTGACATTTCTGTAATTTCGTACAATATACGAGCACTACCGACGCTCACAGGAGACTGTGGTACAAAAGAGATATTAAATTTAAAAATGTAATCGAAATTGCCTCGACGCTTTTTGGGACATTTGAAAAAAAATTGGTTAAGAGCAAGTCGGTTCCCGCGTACAAAGGGTTTCGTACTCCTATTATAATTAATTATAAGTCGAAGGAAACGTCATTTGTAATGACAAACTTAAGTTTGCTTAATATATATATATACTCATTTTGTATGAATAGAACTGCAAATGTAGGTTTTTATTTTATTTATTTTTTTTCCATTTTATACCAATAAATTTCCATTCCAATTTTTCGGATATTTTCCTTTGTATAGTAAGTCTTCACTTCTTCCCTGATTTTATAATTTCTTTTCAGATAAACCGACAAAATGATCCAATAAAGATTCTCTTTTATTCTTTTGGAGGTACGGTATCCGAAAAACCATAGATTGCTTGTGAATATCGCTGCTGCTACGGTTTGTCGTTAGGCCTGAAAGCCAGTGCGGGGATTA
Source organism: Heliconius aoede (assembly GCA_037355905.1). Classification (NCBI taxonomy): domain Eukaryota; kingdom Metazoa; phylum Arthropoda; class Insecta; order Lepidoptera; family Nymphalidae; genus Heliconius; species Heliconius aoede. The sequence goes on from JBAIZZ010000033.1 coordinate 102,364, forward strand.
GATTTCAATGTGAATTTTTCATATGCTTACATATACACTCATATTGTGTATGTATAAATATTTTTTATGATTGATTATATCAAATAATCTTTATTTTATTTATTACTATTTTTTCATTAAATTTGGTACTTACTTAAAGCAGTGTAGTCCTGAAATAGGCCGTTTCTGTACTACTTTACGTGGTAGACTATTTTTGTTAACTTTACACGCACATCTAACGCAGTAAATTAGTAGGGTGAGGGAGTTTAGCGTTAAGACACTATGTTTTCCACTGTCTGCTTTCATCAAATAAATATTCAATTAATTTAAAATGTATGAAGAATACATTTTTTAAGTATATAGTAAAACTTTTCAGGGATCCGCACCCAAAGGAAAAACGGGACATTATTAGTAACACTACACTATTTGATTTGCATCTCATGAATCGTGATAGTTAGACAGTGAAACTTTCACAGACATTGAATTTCTATTGCCACTATAATAACAAATACTACAAAAAACAGAATATAATAAATATTTAAGCCTGAAGTCCGTCTCACACTTCGCCGGTTTTTATTATATTTTCAGCAACAAATTAACAACTGGTCAAATATGAGATTGAAGGTAATAATTTCTATTTACAGCAAATGCCATTATTTTACTTCAACCCGGTAGTGTGGTGGGGTGTGATATACCCCTAGGATCACTATATATTTCTAACTCGCTATGTTACATTTTAGCGGCTTTGTGTAGCTGATGCATACATTTTGTGACATTTTTTTTAGCTTTTGCGTTGATTTTATTTATTATCGAGTTCATTTTTATTTATTAACGATGACAACAGCAGATTTTACTTTTAATGCCTTTTATTTATTTGCCAGATATTGCTCTTTTTAGGTTATAGGTCAGTGGAAAGCGGTGAAAGAAGATATTTTAGAGCACTCTTCTGATGAAGCAAGCTCTTCGCAACTATCTGATCGTTGCAGTGAAGTTCGCAAAAATAAAAACACATGTACTAGGTGTGGAAAGGCCATATGCCTACATCATGCCATTTTTTCTTGCAAAATGTGTACTGATTTTGATTGAAATTACTGAAGTGTTCCTAAACTATTTCACAATGTTTTATGATCTTTGAAGTTTTAATAGTTTTGTTTTGTTTAAATTAGATTATTTTTTAAATATAGGTTAATATTTTTGTTACCTTAAGGTACAAGTGCCTTAGATCTCATTATGTAAATTAATAAAAATAAGTATAAATTACACTTATTTCATGTAATTGAAAAAACTATTTTAAATGCCGATTTGTTTTCGGGTTAGCCACACCCCGCCACATACTTTAAATTAACTTTTCTTAAAACTTCTTTCTTTCTTCTTGCTAAAAAAATGTCTGTACTTACGATTATAGTAGATTTTATATCTACAGACATGTTAGATGCATGGATCAAGAATGGAACCCACAACATCCGTACGTGCAACTGCTATCATTGGCTTTTGAACTAATAAAAATTAATTGTAGAGGCAAAAAAAAACAAAATATTGAAAATAAAAATTAATTTATAAAGTTATTAAGTAATCTTATATTACACTATAAGTAGTTTTCATGTCACACAATAAATTTTACATTTACAAATTGTATAATACAAAAGGTAACCAATTGACAAACAAAAATACAGTACAGTATGTTACAAATTACAATTTCATTAGTTGTGGTTGTGTATTTTAGTAGTGTTGTTGTCGTTGACGGTCAACGCTCGGGCTGTTGTTGCTGATTCGGATAGTGTTGGGCTTCTTTCGCCTGGAATTAAAAGGTTTATAATTTAAAACTTTTTATATATAAAGTCGTAATAATAATTAATATGTGATATATAGCATTGTTTTGATAAAAAGTAGAGTAAGGAGAACTAAGGAATAAGTAGACGGGTTTTATTTTATTTCTAAGTGGTATATTAATTTGATGGTTTCATTCCACGACAAAAAATACATTTTGTTGCAAAAATATTTGATATTTTTTGGCCGTCCATTGGCAAGCGTAACAGGCCATGTAGAATTATAATTTATTTTAAGCATTTTAAAAACCATTGCATATCGATGGTGAGGTTTTATATTAATTAAAAGTAATAAAAAATTAAATAATTAGAGAGATTAATATAAAATGAATATATAAAAACTTACTGTTATCCTTAGACAAGTATTGTACACTATGTATATTGAAAACGACGTTTGGACTGAAGTCTAGCTGCAAGTCTGCATGCTCCATGGCCTTATTTAAAACTTTAAAACATTAAATAAAATAAAGGCAACTATAATGAATAAATTAAGCATTGTATAAAAAAATATTAGTTTGTGTAACATCGACTGATTAGAGCAACTTAACGCCACTCTTTTCCTCAACACCAGAGCGAAGAAATATATATATAAATGTATATAAATATTGCATCTCAGTCAGTTTAATAGTCACACTTGTGCCCCTCCAGTACGACTAGCCTTAATATAATTATGATCCCTAATATTATCATTAAATGGGGAACCTATTTATTACAATAAATGAATGTTGTTTAAATTTATTATAATAAATACCCATTTATTATAATAAACTTAAACAATGTTCAAAGCTCTTATTAAAATTGTTTATTTAAATATTTTATTTTTATTGTTTTTTTTTTCGCTTAATCCTACCTTAAAGCAATTTATTATATCTCCTTTATAATGTAATTATTTAAATATATATAGAGAATGAATGGTTACTGAACCACTACAAAATAATATTCCAAATATTTAACACACAAAATGATATTGAACTATGATAGCTACTTTCATTTAATATTAATTTTACATCGTTGTCGTCGAATTTTCCTTTTACTACCATAAATTTCTTTATTATAAGTAATATTAAATACTCAACATTTGTTTTTTTCTAGTACACTCAATACTGACACACCCTAGTTTCACACTTAAGAAAACTACTCAGTAATCACTCGCCATATTTTCAGGATTTTAGAAGTTCAATTAATGATAAAATATTAAATAACATCCAAATAATTTAAAACACTAAATAATCACTCAAAATCTGAAGACGTCAAAATAAGTAAACATCACGACAGCCGCGCTATGCCGCGGTTTGGTTACACATTAAAATTAAAAACACAGATAATCAAAAACCATTGTAATATTTCAGTTTTTAATATTATTTATATTTGTTTAATTATTTTGTTACAAAATCGTATAAAAAATAAATAGAAGCGAGTCTTATAAAGTTACACGATAATCTGATAAGTTATCAGAAAAATATGCCGGTAAAATGTTTAAAGTAGATTATGTAACTAATTAAAATCCTAAATAAGCAGCGAATACAAATAAATGCATACTCCTACTCTTTAGCAGTGTATTCCCGGCTTAGAATAGGATCACCCTGGTACTGTTGGTGTCGTAAGAGGCGACTAAAGTACGTGTGGTAGAGTCACGTCGCCAGTAATGGCAACACGCATGGGCAGACTCGACCGGATTGATACCACCCCCGGCATTTGCCACCAGCGTGAAGTAGTGGCTCTTACCACTGCGTTTCGCATTAGGTAATGCCGGGCCCCGGCGCCCAACATCCTCTACCTTAAAGGCCGGCAATGCACTTGTAGCTCCTCTGGTGTTGCATGGGGTCATGGGTGGCGGAGGTGACCAGAACGCTCGTTTGCCTTGTCCTCTCCCATAAAAAAATACTGCTTTTGGTATTATAAATAATAAAAAACGGTACGGTGTTTTTGAATCACAGGTACATTTATATCAAATAAACTTACAAATCACCATGAATCACAAACTAAGCTTACTACTCTTAAAATAGAATTGCTAATGTTTCAGTATTATAAATAGTTAACTAACTAAATTTATAATAGACTAAGTTAAATATGTTGAATATTCTTTTGAATATTTTTTCTGTATGATATATGTTATCTGTCGATATAATGTCAACGACAATCAAACTTTAAACAAATGAGCACAACGGTTCCCGCTTTTGTAGAGAGTTAACTATTTTATCTTTGTTAATTAATTCATTTTTGTTTTTTTTGCTGCATTCCGACATTTGTGTCACGTTCAAAATGTACATAAAGTCTATAGTGTTAGATGGATTTAAATCCTACGGTAATAGAGTGGAGATAACCGGGTTTGATCCTGAGTTTAACGCTATTACTGGTCTAAATGGCACAGGGAAGTCCAACATCTTGGATTCTATTTGTTTTGTATTAGGGATCAGTAATCTTTCAAATGTAAGTTGTTTTAATTTGTTAATACTGCATAGTTTAATTTTTATTTGGTATTTTCAGGATCTTGTAACCAGAAAAAGTTACAATATCTTATTATAGACTTTTTTCTATTATGTTGTTTTTATAGTATGATTAGCGATGCTTGGGGATTAAGAAATTATTATTTTTTATTGCTTAGGTAAGAGCTGGCAGTCTTCAAGAGCTTATTTACAAACATGGTCAGGCAGGAATCACAAAAGCAACAGTTAGCATCACTTTTGATAACAGAGATAAGAGGCAGTGTCCCATAGGATACGAGAACCATAATGAAATTACTGTTACAAGACAGGTATAATAAATTTTTATAAAGTATTATTTTGTTTTTGAGTATTCCATTAATTGTATTTGACTAAAATAAATTACATACTAATGTGTTTAAATGTATTTATCTAATATGATATTAAAAATTGTAAATATTTCTTTATTACTATTTCTAGGTTGTTATGGGAGGAAAGAACAAGTATTTAATAAATGGCATCAATGTACAAAATAAGAGAGTCAGTGATCTCTTCTGTTCAGTGCAGCTTAATGTTAACAATCCACATTTTCTTATTATGCAAGGGAGGATCACTAAGGTGCTAAATATGAAGCCCCCTGAGGTGATTATAATAACTATTATAATTAGTTGTTATATATAAATATAGTACACTAAAATTATTTTATGTAATAGTTTCCATATAACACAGCTGGATATTTACAATAATGATTTTTTTTTATTAATTAAGAACAATAATATTGTTTGTTTGAAACTTGTGCTGCCTATTACTGCATATTAGTCAACTTACTGATGGTTGTGGCTTTGATTCCCACCTGGGAGAATAAAATATTTTCATTTCCTTGCTCTGGTATCAAGACAAAATGTGGTGTTGACTTCGGGCAATCATGAGGCAAAAATGAGACAGTCTTTTTAGATAACATATTTTATGTTTCTGTTTACACATTCCAAATATTTTGAATCTTTATAAATTTGAAGTTAAATTATTTTATATATTGCAGATATTATCAATGGTGGAAGAAGCTGCTGGCACAAGAATGTACGAAGCAAAGAAACAAGCTGCTCAAAAGACCATAGAGAAGAAAGATGCTAAACTTAGAGAGTTAAATGATGTATGTTCCTTTTAGTATTTTCTTTCAGCTTCACATTGTATCCTGCATGCAGCAGGGTAAGCAGGGAGAACCTAGTGACATTTGGTATCTCTTTTTTTGATAGATTTGATGGCAGCAATTTTTCGAGACATTCTCTTTTGACTAGTATAACTCAATTTCGTCTACAAGAGTATTGAAATGAAAATAATTTAATTATAATCATACCGCAAGTTGGAAATGAACCTGGGGCCATTGTGTTTTCAGTTGGTCACCCGACTGAAATTAAAGTAAAGTAAATTGGAGACTGTACTTAGTAGGTAAGTATTTATAATAATGACAAACCATTTTGGGGGACATCATGTGCCAAATATAGATAATAAAATCAAGGAATAAAATTAATAATTTAAATAAAAGATTACTAAGAGTTGAAATCACAATCTTTGTATGTGCTAGTCTATTTTATGCATTTTCAAATGTATAAAAAAATTTTAACAAAAAAATTAAATCCACAAATAATGTGAACAGCAAAAAATAATCAACTATTTCAATCCGTGCCTCTTATTATCTGCCAAGATTCTCGGTTTTCGTAGTGACGAGACCCTCCGTTTCGTAGTGACAAGTCTCTCCGTTTCCTTAGTGACATGACTATCCGTTTCGTAGTGACGAGTCTTCGTTCCATAGTGGCAAGACTCTCCATTTCGTAGTAACGAGTCTCTCCGTTGTGTAGCGACAAGACTATCCGTTTTAGTGGCGAGACACCATTTTGTAGTGACGAGACTCTCCACTTCGTAGTTACGAGACTCCGTTTTCAGTGACGAGCTACTCCGTTTCAGAGTGTCCATTCTCCGTTTCCGTAGTGCCAAGATTGTCCGTTTTCATAGTGATGGGACTCTCCGTTTCCGACGTGCTAAGACTATCCATTTCGTAGTGATAATTCTCTCCGTTTCCGTAGTGCCAAAATTAGCTGTTTTCATAGTGACGAGACTCAGTATCCGTAGTGCCAAGACTCCAGTCTGTAGTGGCAAGCCTCTCCGTTTTCGTAGTGCATGGACTCTCCGCTTCCGTACTGACAAGACACTCCGATCTCCGTTTTCGTAGCGCAAGTACTCTCCGTAGTGATGAGGCATTTTTCCTCCTATGCCATTCCACAGTTCCATGGCGCGTGGAAGGAAGTTCTTACGAAACCGCACAGTTGTGGATATCATCCACTGCATTTGCCACGCATCCAGGTGGAGTGGATGATATTTGAGTTTGTGACGTATTGTACGGTTAGAAAATTCGGCGGCAGGTAACAGGTCAAATAGTTCTGCAGAACACTCGCCCATGATAAATGCGGTAGAAAACGCACAGCGAGGAGACGTCTCTACGCAAAGCCAAAGAGGTAATAGCAATATGCCTGTAGTTAGAAGGATCGGAGGCATCGCCTTTTTCGGGATTGGGTGGATAAGAGCGCTCTTCCATGAGTCCGGGATTACACAATATCTTGCTGCTCCATAATGCCTTCAATTCCATACTTTATATTCCATATAAATATTTTTTATATCAAATGTATGTGTATTTTTTGTATATTCCAGATAATAAGAGAAGATATAGCACCGAAATTGCAAAAATTACAAGATGAAAGATCACAATTTCAAGAATATCAAAAGGTGGTGCGAGAATTAGAAAATCTAACAAGGCTTTATGTTGCATGGAAGTGAGTTACTCATATATACATTTTTATTTGTTCATTTGTATAATAGTGTTAAATTTGAGTTCTGTTCATTTGATCGTTCAAAATTACTTGCAA
>JBAIZZ010000033.1:116245-126725 GCA_037355905.1 Heliconius aoede
CGTTCTTTAGATTTTAATTTGTTGTGGACTAGAATGAGAGACCCACCATAATATAGTATACACCCATCTTATACTTCTATACTAATTACTTCAGCATTACATAATAATGCTGAAGAATTTGTTTAAATGAACGCTCTAATCTCAAAAAGGCAAATAAAATATATTTTTCAAATTCAATTGTTTTATTATTAGAAAATTAATAATTATATCGATCACAGTGTAGCCTTAAATCTACATCAGTCTGACTGAACCTATCGAATGGTGAGACTTTATACAATAAAAACAAAAAAGGCCGTCGTGGCGCAGTGGCACAAGGGTGTCGCGCGTAAACGCGACGGTTGTGGGTTAGATTTCCCACTCGAGGAAATGATATATTTCTTTACGTTTATATTTCCATTTTTCTTAGCTCTGGTGTCGAGGCAAAGCGCGGCGTTGAGTTTATGCCACTCAATACGCAATGCCTCCAGAATTCGGCAGAAAGTGGGGAACAGAGTGTCTTAACACCGAGGTTCCCTCTATCTACCCTGCTGTGTGCGGGATACAGCGTGAAGCTAAAACAAAAAACGTAAGAGCGCGTCAGACTACAAACGTGGCGCGATTCTGGGTTTGGTTGTCGGGTTAATTCTCACTTGGTATAACAAGTTTGAGTTTGGCACCGAGTTCCGCCACTCAACACGCAATACCTCCAAAATTGAGATGCGAGGGGGCGAAATATAATGAAAATAAGAAAAAGTGGAAATATATAATAACTAAGAAAACTGTGTAATACTATATATACTATATACTAATGTTAGTATATATATATATATATAAACATAAAACATTAAAATTTAATTCTTTATTTGTTTCAAATGTGTTTCGTATTTTTAATGCATTTTTAATTATTTTTATAATATATTAAAATGAAATTATAAAGAAAAATAAAGGCTTATTTAATTACAGAAGATCACGTTATAAAGTAAAATTTAGTGTTTTTATTTATAACGAAACAAACAATATTTTTTATTTATAGAAAAAAACAAACTAGTGTTACAAATAATATAACAAGAATCTCATTTGTTATTTCATAGCATGCATAGTTTATAAATAGTACAAGGCGACGTATTCCACCCCAGTCAGTCCACAGTCAGTCTTAGAATTTTTGGTAAAATTCAAAAAACTTTACCACGACCTACGTTAGACCATTCTAGCCCCCTATCGTCGGTCTTGCGGCATTCTCATTTTAATCTAGGGATGATCCATAAATAACGTGTCACAGAGGAGGTTGACGAATTGTCACATTGTATTGTACGCTTCAGTGAGGGTCCCAAATATCATGAAAACATACATAATTTCTGAACTACTGTTTTTATTTAATATCTTTAGGTGCGTAATATGTGACGCCACATTAGATAGTAGAGGCTGACAAAGACCAACTGTGATAAGGACTGGAAGAGGTTCATAAATCTTAAAATTCCTGTGATATAATTTATGGAAGGTCCCCGGTGGTTACTGACAGTCTACTGGTGGTCTACTAGCAGTCTCCTAGTGTTCTACCCGCAGTCTACTGGTCATCAATATCGTCTTGTGGTACGACGACACACTGGTATACATATTGTAGTAAAAAGCGAAAACGTGCATCGGAAACAAGATCGGCAAGTTCACGCGCTGTTAATATGTCATCTAACGGTGGTAACAGCAGCTCTAGATCACCACCTGGACCAAATTAAACATATATTAAAAAATAAAATAAAACATATATTAAAAAATAAAATTAAGAATCATATAGTAAAAAATATCATGTTAATTATATTAGAATCTCACATTTATATATGTGATTTCACGTCCACACATGTGATCTCACGTCGTCCACATATGTGATCTCAAAACCACACATGTAATCTCATATTGTCTACATATGTGATGTCACGGCCCCACATGTGATCGCATATCGTCCACACAGTTCGAGATAACATCAGCCATTTAAGGCTTAATTCTCGAGCGACACCAACCTAGACTTTATTTTTTGTGACAGATAAGGTTAACAGGAACTTTATCAACCAGTGATATTACGCAACTTACAACAACGTCTTTGTAACAATTGGATGAGTGGATAGTTTTTAAGGTCTGCCGTTAAGTCATTGATATATCTACTTAAAAAATACAAACACACACCCATAATATGCACAAGTTGAATAAGTCTGAAGAAAATGAAGTCCTGTAGCGATTCGGCGGGCGAGTCCACTCGCGCTTGAGACCAATCGTCGCGGCGGATACTGGCGCACCAAACCTGCGGGATACGAATATTCTTATTAGCAACAAAGGCCAATAGTGGCGAAGGGGCACAAGCGGGCGGTTGCAAATGAAATAGGTTATGGGTTCGATTCCTATTTATATAAATGAAATCTATATTAATAATTTCGACAAAGGTAGACTCTATCGAAACCATAAAAAATAAAGGTATCGAGTTTACAACATATATTAGCAAAATTCGGATTGTCGAGTATTTTGTCAGATTACGTCATCATAAAGTTTTCATAAATATTCTATTGTAGTGTATGTATACTCGTGTACGGGGGTATGTTGGTTAATAAATCATGTATCTTTAGTATTTAAGTACAGTAATGAAGGATTATGAAGAAGAAATGAAGAGTAAGCAAGCTTTCTTTCTTTATTCATAAAAAAAAAAGAAAGACTACCTTCATCCACTGCTGTTCTGCCACTCAACACGCAATGCCTCAAGAAATCGGCAGAAAGTGGGGAACGGGGAGTGTCTTAACACTAGGTTCCCTCTGCCTACCCTGCTGTGTGCGGGATACAGTGTGAATGTGTTTTTTAATGGTAACATTTTTCTTCAACTCTTCATCATTTACATAGTTTCACATACTCACTCGTAAACGTAAATCGTCCCGTCTCTCCATGTCGTGCACGAAGTCGGTCAGGTCCAGCGCCTTCTTGTAATCGTACTCAGTGAGACAGCGGCTGTCGCTGTCTATGTACATCTGTGGCAGGATGACATTACATATTAATAAGATATTTTAATTTCAATTATACTTCAGGGTATTTGAAAGAAGGATAATGAGATATAATTTATTTTTTAGGGTTCCGCATATTTTAAGGAAACAAGGAACCCTTATATGTTGTCCGTCCATCTGTCTATCTGTCTATAAATGTCTATAAAGAACGTTTATCTAAGGAACGCTTGGATATCGACTTGAAATGTACCTACGGTCCTTTGATTTCCTGAAAGAATACAATTTCTACAATTACTGAAAAAAAATACGGACGTTTCTATCGCAAAAAAAACAAATCCAATTCAAATTAACAGAATAATTCCTAGGATAATGAATTTTCATAGCACTTACAGGTGGTACTAGTTCAGGAAAAATACATTTGTGGTTAAATCTTAAAAAATAATAGCCTTAAAAGGGGTTCATATCTTGGTTTTATAACCGCTAGTTCAAATGAAGTGGCAGATAAAAAGGGTTATTGTGCATATTCCAATACATATTATATAATTTTTTTTTGTGACGCACTAATGGTACGGCATCCTCGGTACCGCTCGGTACGGCACCGAAGATACCGTATAGAAAAACGCCAGTTAGGAATGAACTAATTAATTACAATTTACATAAATAACAACCTTTCACGTTACCTGAACCAAGTCCTCAGCTTCCACCAGCTTAGCACCAGCCTGGTCGAGTCCGTGCTGAAGCTTGATGTCTCGTGGCAGAGCCAGTTGCTGTTCAGCGAGGGCCAGTCTAGTCTCCGCCTTGCGCCACTGATCACCAGCTTCATCACCTTCATTGACGGTGAGGCAGAGCTTGGCGATTGATGCCAATGTCTGTTTGGATGTAGTTGTGTTACATTTGTTGTGTTGTTTATAAACAAAATTTAGTACGATACATCCATACTAATTTTATGATTGTAGATTGTCGAGATATTGGGAAAGTTTGCAGGCATATGCACTCATTTTGTATGAGTATAAATATGCCATGCATTTTTTCTGTTATTAAGAATTTTTAAGTTTTCTACTAGTTTCTTTTTAATAATCCAACATACCGTGACCCGAGCTACGGTGTCGGCCTCCACCGCCATCTGTGCGTACAGCGCGGCGGCGTCTCCCGTGGACCCCAAAGCGTGCAGCGCGCGCAAGTGCAGGCGCTCGGGCGTCACGGAAAGCCAGGCGCGAGCCCGTTGCGACTCGCGCGCCGCCAACGTCCGCAGGAGCAGCGCTGAGTGCCCGCGGGACGACATCCATGCGAACGCTTTTTCTGCTATACCCTGGTTTAGGATTGAAGTGCATCATTATAATTTGTTATTGTGGCACACCATTTGATTATGAAAGAAATGTTTTTCGATACTCATTGGAAAAAAACGAATTTGTCGCTGTAATAATAAAACAAAAGCGTTGGCTCCCTTATCTACCCTGCTATGCAAAAACAATATACTAACTAAAAAAATATTTCTATTCTGATATACGTTATTGGTACCTCATCAGCATATTTGTCGATATACGCATACAGCCGCTCCATATCGTTTCGTTCCACACACATCTCTATAAGCAGGTCGAAGTCCTTGAACTTCTCCGCTAGAACTGCCGCGCGCTCTATCTGACCTTCTTCAACTGAAAATATATATACTATTATATTGATAAATAATTATAAAATTGCATTTACTCTAAAAATATAAGATAAATGTGTTATTAAGCAAGCACGCAGCAAAGCGTGGCGTTGAATTCTGCTACTTAACACGCAATGATTATTTATATTGAACGGAATGGAGTGACTTAATACTATGTTCCCCTTGAATACTCTACTGTAAGCTTAACGCTATGAAGCTGATTTATTTACGTTTTTTATAAGTTGGCAGTTTTTTTGTTTAGTTCTAAACAACGTCTGATTGATTCCAAGTTGCGAAAAAGAATTATTTTCATAAAAACATAAAGCGCAAAAGAAATTAACAATGCATCGGTAAACGAAATGTATTGACACTAGGTTCCCTTTGCCTACCCTGTTATATGTGGAGTAGGAATATCTTTATATATAAAAATGTATGATCCTTAAAGAATCCTAAACTATGCATTTGATCATGAGATGATCTTTGCCAACGAAAGTTTCTGAGTAGGTATGATCAATTTTCGACAGACGGCGCTACTGTCTAAGAATTATTGCCGTGACAGATAGTGCTCGGGCGTGCTCACGCATCTTATATTATTAACTTACGTACTAGATGGAAATACAAGAGATCTCACAGTACTTCAATAAATATAGAATTGAATTTTCCGAAATGAACAAAATCAGTAAAATGAAGCAAAATGAATTGAATATTTGAGTAAAGTATTTTCTTTAAATCTATTATCTTCAGTGGCCTAACGACCCGGGAAGGTACAACAAGTAGCATATAAGCTATACTCACAGTAGGGGCGTATGATGTCGGTCCGCATCTCGTCGTAGAGCGGCGCCCCACGCGCGTCCGCCAGCAGCAGGTCCGCCAGCGCGGCCGCCGCCTCCACCAGCTGTGCGCGCAGCGACAGCTCCGTGCATCGCCGCGCGCACTGTCTGCAGTTGAAACATATTACAATAGTTGAATCCCTGGCCACCATAAGGATACAGATTATAATAATAACACAATACAATTTTTTGTTTTATTTAAAAACTACAGACATTCGGTCCGTATCCTATTTTGTTTACCTCAGCTTCATGCTGTATTCCGTATATTCCTGGTTAAATACACAAAACATATGCTATTTTTATATTTCAGCGCGGGCGACGAGCGGAGCGCGCCCACTGACAGCAATACTTACAGGACGCGCGTGTGGGCGTGCGCGAGCGCCATGAGCGTGGAGCGCGGGCCCAGCGCGGGCGGCGGGCGTTGCGCGCCTGCCCACTGCGACCACTGCGCGCGGCACTTGTGCATCTCTTGGAGCACCGTCTAATTATGAATAATAAAATATGTTAATTATAAGGTCATTTTTAAATTGGGCTTATCAGGGAAAGGAATTAAAATATGTATACTACATAGCGCACGCTATACTATAATATGATCGTTTTGTTATTTATCGAAAGCGTGTATTGGAGAAAAGAATTATAGATGCAGTTTAATACTCACAGTGAGTGCGGTGCACGAATGCAGTGCGGAGGCGGGCGGTGAGGATGGCGCGGCAGGCAACGCGGCCAGCGCGCGCAGCAGGCGCGGCACGCGCGTAACGCGACGCAGGCACACATCCGCCGCCGACAGCGCGCCACCGCGCACTGCCGCCGCCACTTCCTCGTCCTCGTCGCCGTCGCCGCCCGTCGCGTCCGACGCCACCTGCCGGCACATAGCACACGTTCGAAAACAAAATAATCTAAACTAAGACAATTCGGAATAAAACCTGGACACCAAACAAACCTGATGAAACGCAGCATCAACGAGCGGCGCGCCGGCCTGGTGCAGGCGCTGCAGGGCCCGCGCGGCGGCCAGGCGCTCCGCCAGCGCGCACAGCGCCCACTGCGTGCCCACGGGCTCCCCGTCTGCCTCGCCCCCGTCTGCTTCGCCTCCATCGGTGACGGCGCTCAGGCGCCGCCACAACCCGTGCGCGCGCAGGAACTCCAGGAATAGCGCGAATGCGCGCTGCTTATCGCGCAGTTGCGCGCTCGCTTGGAGGGCTGCACTGCTGCCTGACACATAACCCAACTATTTAAATATTTTTTATAATCATTGACTCATTGTAAACATATAACATATAGCAAAATGATTGTGAGATTATTGTTTTCCGCCTTCACACTGCATCCCGCATGTAGTTGGATAAGTAGAGGGAGTCTAATGTAAAAAAACTCCACTGCCCACTGACACCTATATTCTAAAAGCATTACGTGTTGAGTAGCGCAAATAAACGCGCGAATGTTAATGAGATCAATATTACTTTTTCAATTCCCCACTTTTCTGATAAAACAAAATACAGCATTGAATTTCACTCAATACTCTTTAAATAAGTACAGAAAAAGATCCTTATTTTTTTACAATCTCTGCCTACCCTACCACAACGATCATATCTAACAGTACACCTACTTCAAGCTACTACGCAATTTTCATCCCGAATTTCACGCTAGCACGGCACAGTATATCACAAGGCTATAATTTGATCCTCGGAGAAACAAACTATTTCCCTACGAAATTCAACTTTTTCTCATTCAATCAATTTAACTTTTACTCTCAGTTGCGTAGTTTTGCAGAAACACTCCGTTCTTGTTTCCATCTCATACCTAGCGCCACGCCAACTCCAGGACTCCGCAGCCGCCATCTAGGATCCCCGGCGGGCGCGTCATCCAGCATGCGTGCCGCCGCAGCCAGCACGGTCCGGTCGAGCGCCACGTCGTGCGCGCCGGCTGCGGGGAACAGCTCCGCGAGGATGCGACCCGCCGACGCGCCCGCACCGCGCACGTGGAACAGGAACGCGCTCTGCAGCTTCCCTATCGCCTCTGTGCTCATCGCGCTCACCTGTGCGAGAGTCATACGGCATTAGATATTTAACTAACTACTGAAACTAACTTAAAAATACATATAACTATTTTTTAGCATCACCCCGGTCCAGATAGTGTCGTATGAGGCGACTAAATTACGTGTAAGAGAGTTACGTCACCAGCATTTAAACCTGGCGTTAAGTTATGGCTTTATGCCACTGTGTTTCGTAATACATAACGCCAGGCTCTGGCGTCAAACCCTGGCATATGGTAGCGGCGGAAACTAAATAACACTTAAATGCATAATTACCTCATGCGGGTCTATTTCATATAGTGACAGATTGCCATCATACATATCAGATGGACAAGGTGATCCCATTGGACTGTCGCAAATGGACCTAAAATTAATAATTTCATTTTTAATAATTACACATGGGGCCATATGACTGTTGCAAGTTCGATTGTCATTCCGGGTTTTTTTCTTTACCCTTGTTTACAAAGGGCGGTGTTAAATTCGGCAACCAATCTACGCACGCAATCCAATCTTCAAAATTAGGCAACAATTTAAAATCGAGTTCTCCTTTATAGAACTCTTTGCCTACCCGACGACGACGAAATAAAACGTGAAGCGTTTTTTTTGTAAATATACTAAACATATCACTAAATAGACAATAGTAGAAAAAACCGCAACATACGGTGCATGATGTTCCGCGTCGTCCGTGGTATGCCGCAACCTCAGCACACCATGCTTCCGCGTGAATATCAACGGCGCTCCAGCGCACAACGCCGCGCCCAGCACGCGGTCGTCCGCGGCGCCGACGTCTACGCACTCGCACGCGTCTGGGGCAGCGAGGGCGGCCGAGGCGGCGGGGTTGGCGAGGGCACGTGCGCACACGTAGGAGGGCGCGTAGATAAGGGGGCGCGCGGGCAGGGGGAGGCAGCGCGGGGGACAGTCGTCGCGCGGCACGCGAAGCGCGCACAGCGACACCACGCGGGCTTCTGTTCGTGATATGCTTATTTGTGCTGTAATATAATGTACATACAATTAAAGGATGTAAGGTCACTTACGTCAATACTGTAACTACACTGTAACAGACACAACATGAAGATAGCTTCATGTTATGTGACGAATGTAAAGTGTCCTTGTCACGATTATTTTATAATTTTTAATAAATATAAAAATAAAATAAATAAAAATTAATTCAAAGAGTAAAAAAGAAAACAACTGCTGTGGCACCAATTTTATACAGATCCACACACCTGTGTAGTGTTATTTGGAAGTCTAGCGCGATTTAGGGTCATATGGTAAAAATAAAAATATCTTTAAGATTTTCTATACTAAAGAATTTGATTTGCTATACTAAAAATAAGAGTGGATGATACACCGTATTCCAGGAGCGCTATATACAGCGGGAACATTGTGACGCATACATTACTTTACATTAAAATAATCATAAATTTTTGATAATACACAACACAATAAAAAACATATGATTTTTTATATTTTACATCTGACCATATTCTTATTCTTTTCACTACATTTTGTGTAAAACCGAGCAATATACAAACAGGTTTGGATTTGCTTCGGTAAAAAGTACGGTACTGTAGTCCACAGAGGTACACACCTATAGCGTAGCGCGTGTCGGGCGCGCGCGCCACGTTCACAGCCGCCACCAGCAGCAGCAGCGCGCGCGGGCCCACCGCATGCACGTCCAGCGCCACCAGCTCCAGACTGTTTAGATCACCTGAAAACATATATATTATTATTTATAATGATGAAAGGAGGACGGAATGCAATGTCAGTGTGAATGGTAAGATATTAGAACAAGTGAATGAAGTGGTATACTTAGGGAAATATGTTCAGTAGAGATGGAAGATACTAGACGGATGTAGAAAGGCGTATTGCTGCCGGTAATAGTGTTAACGGAGTCTTCGCTGCATTGATGATACGTCAGCACAGGTGCGCGTTTGGCCGTACACAATACAGAGTTGATAGCGACGCTATACGGCAGCGAAACGTGGGTATTACAGAAGAAGAATGAAAGAAAGATGATGCTTGCAGTTGAAAGATAAAGCTTGAATTTAAGTTATCAATATATTATTAGAGTGTATGTAAAAAATTCCATAATTTTTTATTAATATTATAATTAACAAGTGTGGTGCAATCGTTGCATAATTGTACAGATCATATATTATAATTCATTGGATATTTCATATTTTGTTTAATAGTTTAGTTCACATATGTAACCCATGCTAGCGTAGAGCTTTATAATTCCATTTTAGTAAAATATATATTGCATAAATTTTACTAATAAACATAAATATGCGCATACAGTATTATTATAAAATATCAATTGATGAAAATTTCAAGGTACCATGTTTTGCAGGACACAGAGTAAAGTTAAAAAATGAATAAAAATATCTACCCTGTGGTGCTAAATGAGCTCTAGCAAAAGCCTCAGACAGTGGTCGCCTCAAATGGTGTTCATACACATCTGCCCCCCACCACAGTTGCAACAATGGTCCTCCAGCTACCAGCGCTATGCATTCCTCTTCTTCTTCTGGGTTTTCAGGGTTTGGAGCACTTGGGAGAACCACCACGCCTACTAGTTTCTGTAATTTTTTACATTGAATAAAAAAATATATATAAAAATAAAGAAAACCCAATGTCAAAATACTTGGAAATGGACATTGGGTTTTCTTTATCTATCATGCTATATGCAGAATATAGAATAAAATAACAATTTAATTAAATAAAAACCATTAATTTTATTAATTATATTATATTTTAATCATTAATTTTTATCCTGAAATTTTATAATATTAATTAGAAATATAAATAGTAATACTAACAGTATCAGCGTGAGTAGGCATGGAACCAAAGAATAGCAACGACACGCGTCGTCCAATACCTCCGAGCCACCCACTAGGCGGTCGCAGCGTTTGACAGACCACACTGGGACGACCCTCTGAAATAATGTTTTTTATACTTAATACACTTCTTGATCAGAGTAAAACATACGGCAAAAAGTGTACAGTAAGGTCGACAAGTCGTG
>JBAIZZ010000033.1:131725-165536 GCA_037355905.1 Heliconius aoede
GTCAAGTCATAGATGAAATAAACAAAATGTTTAAATTTATATTTCCATTTCTTCGGTCTGGCGTCCAGGCAAAGCGCGACGTTGAGTTCCGTCATTCACTACGCAATGCCTCCAGAATTCGGCGGAATGTGTGCAACGGTCTTAACACAAGGTTCCCTCTGCCTACCCTGATGTGTGCAGGATACAGCGTGAAGCTGATTTGATTTAATTTGTCTTAGATATAGGTTAGTTTTTTAAAATACCTTTGATTCTTTTTAACAGAAGTCAATCCTATAGGCCTCCGCCCTGTAATAGATTGTCTGACACGAGGAGAGAACGGGCTCCTCATGCCGCCGGTACTATTAAATTCCATTATTTAGTTATATTTTAATGTTAAATCCACTTATAGTGCAATTAACGCTTAACACTATTTTTCTAAATAGTAATATGTCAAACACTTTAACTGATTTTTGACAATACAAATATTACTTATCAAAAGAATATGACGGTAAAATGTTTAAAACAGATTATATAAGTAATTAAAATCCTAAATAACAACGAAAACAAAAGAATACTATATTCCTTTTGGCATTATAAATAATAAAAAGCTGTTGTTATGAACATAACAGGTGAAATAAAAGGTACTTTTATATAAAATAAATGTACAGATCACCATGACTCATAAACTAAGCTTAGTATAGAATTGGTAATATTTCAGTATTATAAATAGTTATCTAACTAAATTTATAATAGAATAAGTTCAATACGGTGATAATATGTTGTATTTTCTTTTGAATATTATTTCTGTATGATATATATTATCTGTCGAAATAATGTCAACAACAGTAAAGTTTTAACAAAACAGCACAACGATTCCCGCTTTCATAGAAAACTTAGTGTTTCATTTTATAATTTTGGTTTTAAAGTTATTTTTGTTAATGTAAAACGTTTTCGACATTTGAGCCACGTTTAAAATATATATAAAGTCGATAGTGTTAGATGTAGTTATAATATAGAGAGATAGTGCAATCTTGTTATATTAGGAGAAAAAAAATCCAATTTCATTTGGCCATTTTCTTTATTTTATTTTTTAATAAGTTATTTTGCGCACGTAACGGACGCGGCGGCGCTTCCCTCTGTCTGTTTGTCTATCTATCTAAACTATTTTATAATTATATTACAGTGGACCACGAAAGCAGAAGTTGGTTTTAAATGTTTACGATATTATCTCCCTCAATGAAATAATAATATTGCTAAAGTTACAGTTACTTATTTAATACGTACATCTTTAGTATTATTAATAAATATAGTCTTAAGCCGTTTGAAAAACATAAGACCTTGTTATCGTCTTATGATCGTAATTAAGTACAAATATCAAATTTAAAACAAAGTTCAATCAAAAATATCACTTATTATTCCACATTTTGGTAAACTACTTGTAACTCTCAAACTATAATTTTTTTTCGATTCGATTCGTTTGCCTCTGTTATTAAAACTTATTCAATGATGAATATTTTATTTGGACTCAACACGGAGTGCCTCCTGCATTCGATTTCGATTGGCGAAACTCAACGCCGCATTTTGCCTCGACACTCGAGCGAAGAAATGACAATACAAATTGAAAAAAATATTTCATCTCTTCGAATGGGATCGAACCCACTAGTCGGTTGTACAATCGCACTTTGAGCTCCTGCGTCACGACTTGCCTGGAAATTGTTGTAAAAACCGATAACTTAATAGCCACGATGATTATTAATATATTACAAGACACGTGTGGTCTAGACTAGGCTGAAATCCTTTCAGCATGGTATATCTTTATATTATACAGCATTTTTCAGCGACCGTGTGGCCTAATGGATAAGGCGTCGGACTTCGGATCCGAAGACTGCAGGTTCGAGTCCTGTCACGGTCGGAGAAACGTACCTTTGCTTCATTTTTATATTTTTTTTATTGTTTTAATAGTCGTTATTTTACGTTATACTATATTTCTTCAAAGATTTCCCAAACTAGGTTCATTCAATAGTTAGGCAGTTAAACTTCCACAGATATCGTATTTCTGTTGTCGCTATAACAACAAATACTAAAAAAACAAAAAAATAAATATTTAAGCCTTAAGGTGAAACAATGCAACAAATGTGATATTTTTTGCGATTTTTATAGGGAATGTTAAGGAACCCTTCGTGGTTCGAGTCACACTTGGTCGGTTTTTATAATATTTTCAGCAACAAATTAACAACTGGTCAAATATGAGATTGAAAATAATCATTTCTATTTACAGCAAATGCAAGTACTTTACTTTAAAAAAAAAATTACTAGATTTTATATCTACAGACATTGTAGATGCATGGATCAAGAATGGAACCCACACCCTCCGTACGTGCAACTGTAATTATTTGCTTTTGAACCAATAAAAGTTGAATTGTAGAGGCAAAGAAAAACAAAATATTTAAAATAAAAATTAATTTATTGAAAAATTATGAAACAATCTTATATTAAACTATAAGTAGTTTTCATAATGTAACACAATAAATTTTACATTTACAAATTGTATAATACAAAAGGTAACCAACTGAAAAACAAAAATACAGTACAGTTTGTAAAAATTTCAATTTCATTACTCTGTTAAATGAATGGATTATTATTAAATAAAAAATTTAAAAAGACCTATTTTTATTAACGCATATTGATTTGTGGCAGCAAAATAGGAATATTTTACAAATATATCATAAATCCATGTGGATGTTCCATTTTCATGCAAAAACTACTAATTGATTTACATTAAACTTAGCAATTTTATAACTTTTACTTCAAAACAGCCTATAATTGATGTAAAGATTATATAATTTTTTTTAACACAACAATAAGTTTAAGCGGCTGAAGCGACGTTTGGATCGCTAGTGTTATAAAAGACAAAAACTTATTTTTTTTAATAAGTTAGAAAAAATACTTAAAAAACTCAATCTTAAACCCAATCAAAGTTAAAATACTAATTTTAGTTTTATTTTAATTACAATTAAAATTTGGCACGAATGGCGTTAATCTGATTAAATTATACAAGAATGAGCATTTTCATATTTTAATCTAAAACGAAATATTCAATTTTTTTATTGTAACTGGCACTTCATGAATGCAACTGAAATGGAATAAAAAATTATAATAAAAACCGTAACTATTATTATTTAAAAAGACTTGTAAAAACATATATTTTAATTTGAGATAATAGCTTAAAAATTGTATTTATTTATTTTTACTAACATAAAATTACACAAACACTTTGTTAACACATATATTATTATTATTATATACTGTACTGTATTAATTAGTAATACACATTCAATTGTATTGGCAAGTATCAAAATGTCTCTTAATAGAACAAAGAAGTAGTAATATAGACTAAAACATAGAAAGAAAAAAATAGGAAATTAATATAGAAAAAGATGGAATCCAGTTCATTGTGAAAACTCTGTTCTATAAAGATTTACTTAAGTATACAATAGAAATTTAAATGGCACTTTTCGCCATTAAAAGCTAAATAAAAAGTAATTATTTGATATATAGAACTCATAAATGTTTTATTTAATAAAATTTTGTTAATACAATTAAAAAAAGAATAGATTAAAATAATATTTAAGAATTGTTAAAAGACTGGGAAAGAATTTTTAATAAAAAATCATTCTTCATCATTCAGTCATAAGATTTCTCTAATATAACTATAAAGCAAAATTAAAACTTTAAGTGAATTTGATAAATAAAATTTGATAATGTAGACAAGATTAAAAGATGAAAGCAAAATAAAAAAAAATACAGCAATTAATAATAATTTCATTTTTATAAAATAAATATATGCATAATATAAGCAAGTATTATACTTTTAATAATTATTTATTGCATTTAAAAAACAGCATTGTCGATAATCAAATAATTACCTCATTTAGCATTATTTATGTTTCATATAAAATCTTATAAAAACACATAATTATGTACAAATTATTTTGTACCAACAGGTACCAAACACATAATGCCTCTATGTACATCTTATATTATGCAGAAAGACTAGCCCGCGCTAAGTTAATTACAAAAGAAATATCTAAAAATTCGTTATTCACATTAAAATCGATATTTAACTTTATATTTATATAACGATTCAGTCGTACATAGTTAAAGACCAGTTTTGTTGAAACGGGACAGTTTTGTATGTTAAATATATAGTAATCGATTTTAAAATATAAATCGATTACATAATATAATCGATTTAACGATATACATAAGCATAAATGTTGGAATGATTTAATACATAAAAAAATATGTAAAATATACACATTTTCATATCCATATGAATAAATATTGCGTAATTTATCACGCTTATTATATAATTTGGCGTAATTGAACTCCCAACTATCAAAATTATTTATTCGATAAATACTTATTTAAAAAAAGTCATTTTTAAATTGAATTTTAAAAATGAATGTTAATTAATGGTATTAAAATTTAAAACATCAGCAAATATACTTTTCAAAAATATATCATATGTAATTTTCATCCCGTATTCTGGCAACACTAGCAATATATTAAATATATTAAAAACTTCGTTGAACACAAATAACTACACTTTCGTTTTACACTTTAAACACTTTGTTTATAACACTTATACGTATATTATATATTAATATTCTTTATTCACCTTTGCACTATTTTGTTAAGAACTAGAGTTCCGTAGTAGTTTCTACGTGGGAAGGCTCGTAAGTGAATCCACCGAAGTTACGTTTGCCAAACGTAACATTATCGTTGTCTGATGATCTGTAATTTAAAAATAATATGTTAGATATTATATTTTTTTTATTGTGGCGACCGTCGTGGCTCAGTTATTGACTGATTAAATAGAAAAAAAATCACCTTTGCAATCCCGGTATTTCATCATACGCCATAATCGGCTGTGTTTTCTTCTTATTATTATTATTGCCAATTTTCCTCCCCAGCGTTGTAACTAAACCTGAACCTATATTGTTATTATTAACACGCGGTAAAGTTCCCAAAGCGTTGTTCATTGCGTGATTGGCACACACACTTTGAACTCTACGGTTCAAAGTTTGTGTGTTTCGTGCGATGGTTGTGTTGTTTGTGTTGTGGTTGTGTATTTTGGTTGTGTTGTTGTCGTTGACGCTCGACGCTCGGGCTGTTGTTGCTGATTCGGATAGTGTTGGGCTTCTTTCGCCTGGAATTAAAAGGTTTATAATTTAAAACTTTTTATATATGAAGTCGTAATAATAATTAATATGTGATATACAGCATTGTTTGGGTAAAAAGTAGAGTAAGGAGAACTAAGAAATAAGTAGAGGGGTTTTATTTTATTTTTATTCGCTATATTGATTTGATGGTTTCATTCCACGACAAAAAATATATTTTGTTGCGAAAATATTTGATATTTTTTGGCCGTCCGTAGGCAAGTGTAACAGGCCATGTAGAATTATAATTTATTTTAAACGTTTTAAGAACCATTGCATATCGATAGTGAGGTTAAATATTAATAAAAAATAAAAAAATAGGGAGTTTAATATAAAATGAATATGTAAAAACTTACCGTTATCCTTAGACAAGTATTGTACACTATGTATATTGAAAGCGTGATTGTTTGGACTGAAGTCTAGCTGCAAGTCTGCATCGTCCACGGCCATATTTAAAACCTTAAAACAATAAATAAAATAAGGGCAACTATAAAGAAAAAATTAAGCATTGTATAAAAAAATATTAATTTGTATAACATCGACTTAGATTGTAAACAGCTTATTAAAGAAATCCTCAGGAGAAACAAAAATGTGTTAAAAACTATGAGTATTAATATTATCAGAAGGTTTTTAGAATTTTAAAAAATTATTTCTATTTTCTAGTATGTTGTCATTTTTGTTCCTTTTTTATACTAAGGGTGTACATATATTATTTTTTAAAAGTATTTTCTAAAAAAACTGTATGTGACATTTAAAAAAAATTACTTTTCAAATAAAACATATAAAATTGTCCAAGTCTTTGAAAGATATCCTATGTGTCAATTATCAGTTTCGAAATGATAAAAATGTTTTTAAAAAGATATAAATTATATATAATATATAACACCTGAGTCTCGTATCTAGGCGCCGGCTCGTCCTCGCTGCTCTCGTAGCCAGAGGGCGCGCGCGGCGCCGCGCTCATGCTGAGCGTGCCGTACTGCTGGACCGCCTGCTCTTTGTGTTTTTTGTATCTGAGGGTTTATTTACTTAAATTAAATCGAAATTAAATCAGCTTAACGCTGTATCCCGAACACGACAGGGTAGGCAGAGGAAACCTAGTATTAATAAACTTCGTTCCCCACTTTCCGCCGAATTCTGGAGGAATTGCGTACTGATTGGCGGAACTCAACGCCACTCTTTTCCTCAACACCAGAGCGAAGAAGTAGAAATATATATGTAAATAAATATTTCATCTCCTCGAGTGGGGACCGAACCCACAACCATTTAGTTTTACAGTCACACTTGTGCCTGCGCCACGACTGGCCTCATAAGACCACAAATTTGACAAATTAAAAAAAAACGCTCACCGATTCCACGAAGCGCATATATATATAGTGGCTGCGGTCGCAGCTATCAGTACTAACGCGGCCAGCGCGAGCAACGCCGCGGGTAAGGCACTAGCCAGCGGCGCTACCGCTATTTGTGGGCGACGAGGTGTTTGTACCGGAGTTAGTGGGGCTTGTAGTGTTATGCCACTTTGTATTGCACTGTGAAGAGAATAGTGTTTTATTTTATTTAGGTTTCATAGAAAATAATAATTTACTTTCATTTAAAAATTTTATATTTTATGTTTATATTTGGTTAACACATTAATAAATAATTTTAAAGCGTTTCGGTGGTTTATTACACACAGTTTGCCATTGGTCATATGTCTTTTAAGCAATTGAAATGAACACATTAGGTTTATATTAAGGTGCCCATTAAATCTTGTCAAACTGACATGTTGAATCTTAATGTTTTTGCCATTCGGCTACGAGACCCTATAATAAAAGCGAAAAAGTATAAACGGGATAGAGCATAAAACCTTTACTTCACTTTTAAAATAATCCTTCACTGGAATTCAATAAACCGATATAAACGTATAAAATATTGTAAAAAAAAAATTAAGAAACGAATAACTAACCTTTTAACAGGCTCAGATTCTCTGGTCAATATTTTACCAGAACTCGGATCCAACAAGTATAACCATACGTTAGTTCCTTTAGGATCACTTTCGAGAGTGCCGTTTTCACCTAAATATAATCTAGGCGTGAGTTTTTCTAGACCAGCCACCAAGCCGCTTTTACTTTCTATGGTTGATAGCAAATTTCTCGCTTCCAATGTTGTCATGGCGTCTACGTTCAAATTGGGGACTTCGACGATCAACTGATTTTCTTTTTGTAAGAGATTTATCTAAAAACGAAGTATAACACTATATTCCGTATATTGTAGTGAAAGTCTAAAATAATATTTTAGTGAAAAAAATAATAACCTAACCTAACACCTCACGTGAGGAAGAAATGATATTGATAAAAACAAGTTTGTTTACTATCGGCATGTTAGACAGTTGTATTTATTAAGTGGCGGAACCCAACGCCGCCGGAACACAACATCGCGTTTTGCCTCGATACCAGAGCGAATAAATTGAAATCTTAAATATTTCTCGGATTCATTTATTTGCTGGAGTGGTTGCGCTTCTGCGCCACGACTAGCGTAATTTGTTTATAAACATAATTAAGTACTTACAACAACAGACGCCCTCGCAGTTTTATAATCTTCGCCCTTAGGATTGTCCCTGGCCATTACATTAAATTTAAACGGCAATATTTCCTTAGGAACATTCTCGAATGTTTTAATGTTAGTTATGACTCCCGTGTCACTGTCCAAATGGAAGTATTCCTCAGCCGCTTTGGTCCAGGCGTTTTTGTGGTACTCAATTTTACCGAAATCACCGCTATCTTTATCTTTCGCCTGTAAATGACAATACGTTAGATTTTTTAAAATCGATCAACTGGATTAATTTTTAACGTTAAGCTTTCAAATAAGTGAAAATTCGGATAAACGAATGTGTGAAGAAAAGATAATTGTGTGCATGTCAACGAAGGTCAATCTTAATTAAAGAATTAAAAAAATATACATTTACGATGACATATACAACGCATAAACATATATATATGTACTTAATCAATATAATCTAGGTTGGTAGTCTGGATAATCGCGAATCCATTAAAAAGCGGGCTACTCTACTTATCAAAGAAACAAGGAGATAATAAATTACTATAAACATACCTTAACTTGTAACACATTAGTTCCCAACGGCATATCCTTAGTAGCTATAGCAAAATACTTCTCTTTGGCGCCAGATATATTGGATTGTTCATTAAAAACAAATATAGGTACATTATCATTTACATCAGTCACATGTATTTTTATTACAGCTTGATTACTTTCAGGGTTTATCAATCCTTGTATTGATTCTAGTTGTATTTCCAATGAATATTCAGTTGTAATTTCGTAGTCCAGCGTTTGGTTTAGATATATGGCGCAGTCGCGTTCGCTTGTTAGTTTTACAGAGAATGTACCTGGAAAATTATATTTAACTCAAAATTTCAGCTTCACGTACACGTGCAGGACATGCAGAGGGAAGTGTTAAGACACTCCATTTTCGAGGCATTTGCATAAAATATAACATGCTTTCCATAAAAAGATTGTGAGTGTTATTCCTATACTTAAGAAAGAAACACTTATTTAGAAAATGTATAAAAAATTTTGCGAAGCGGAATTTGAACTTCTCTAAGCGCTAACCCATGTTCTTATCAAGCAGGTACAGGTACATTGAAGGTAAAATAAAAAAATAAATAAAAATATAAAATATGGGGTAGTTCTTAAAATGAAGAAGATATAGACTATGTAAATAATAGTTAAATAAAAAAAGCACTATTATACCTTTTTGTGAAGTTTTAGTAAGCAAACATTTGAGAGGCGTGTCTTTAGAATGTTTATTTTTATTCCACACAGGTAAAGTCCGTATTAAAGTGCCGTTAGGAGAGTTTTCCGCGACATGTTCTGTATAGGTTGTGTCAGGGAACCCTAATCTGACCTGCGAAAACTAATGAGATTAAATAATATTCTTCAGTATGGATTTTTTTGATTATTAAATTAAGTCAAATCAGTTTCACGCTGTATCCCGCACACAGCAGGATAGGCAGAGGGAAATCATATGTTAAGACAATCCGTACCCCACTTTCCGACGAATTCAGGAGGTCTAGCGTGTTAAGTGGCGGAGCTCCACGCTGCTCTTTGTCTCGTAACTCGAGCGAAGAAACGAAAATATAAATTTAATTCGAGTGGGGATCGAACCCACAACCGTCGCGTTTACAGTCACACACGCGGACGACTTGTTTCTGCCTCTCTGGTCTTTTAAAACTACATTATTATTTAATCTAATTTTCTAAGTATACTATGGTTCTTTAATTATGGTGTTCCGAGCATCCCAGTTGAGCACGTATCACTTTGCCAATGCCACGAGAAAATTTTCTAAGTAAACCTGGTCTTGCTGTTTTCTTTGCCTACCACGCTATATGCGGGATATAGCGTGAAACTGGAAAAAAAAACTTACGTCAGGCGGTACTACGGCAGAATGACTGACATATACAGTAAGACTCATCACTGACGACATCACCGGATCCCCTTGATCGTAGGCTTGGACGTCAACCTGTTACAAATATTAAGTATTTATTAATTAATTAACAAATATCACAGAATATAATTTTGTGTGTCTATTAAAGTTTTTTATTATATTTTAAAAGATATAATATCAAATAAAAAAGATTTAAATTATACGTAAATAAAACACTTATGGAAAATCACTATGGTATGTTTTTTGGATAGCTGTACTTAATGCGAACAGAATGCAATCAAATTTAATCCCTATAGTTCGTGGTTTAAGTATAGCAAGACTCACAGTATATTCACTATCAGTTTCCTTCCTCAAATCGTCTCGAACCCTCAAAACGCCTGTATCCGGTTCAATATGGAAGTATTTAGTCGCTTTTCCGCGTCCCACTAATGCGTATCTAACGCGATTGTTTGGTGACGTCGCATCTGAATCTAGGGCTTCCACTGTGTCTACAAGAGTGCCTATCGATGATGTGTCTTCTATAGTGACTGGACGCAGGATTGACGTGAATGTTGGGGCGTTGTCGTTTTTATCCTGGAATAGAAAAAAATGAAAGGTAGATATATATATTTCTATATAGATTTCCCTTCCTCCCAAAGTACAAAAAAATAAAAAAATAAAACATCCATAATAAAACACTAACATCAACATTAACTTCAACAGTAGTGGTACTCTCTCCTTCCTCAGTGCCGATAAGGAGTTCGTATCTCGCTGAGAGCTCTCTGTCGAGAGGGCGTAGTGTACGAATTACTCCGGATTTGCGATCCATTGAGAAGAGATCGGTATCACCTTTTAGTATTGTGTAAGTTATTTCTGGTGTGGTGTCTGGGTCTTCTGCCTGGAAGGAGTAGAAATTGAGTATTTTATTATAATTGTACTCTGTTTTCTTTTTTCTTTATGGTAACATAGTATATGTATACACACAAATATAAATTTCAGGATAAGCAGAAGGAATCCGGGCATTGCCTTATTACCAGAGTAGATAAATGAAAAAAAAAATCAAATATTTCGTGCCTGCGTATAGGAATATTAATTGTTTATTCAAAAACATAGATACCTTAACTTTAACAACGGGATAATTATTGACATTCTCCGGCACTCGCACGCTGTATAATGTCTGTTGAAAAGCGGGCGGCTCGTCCGACACGTCGTCGACGCGCACTGTCACGGACGCAGTGCCGAGGCGGCGGTCTATGGCGCCGTCTGTCGCTGTCACTACGAACGCGTAGTCCTGTAATGGAAATAAAAACGTAAGTAAATATATCATACCCTCGAGGGGAATCGAACTCACAATCGTCGCGTTACAGTCACACCTTTGTGCCGCTGCGCCACGACGGCCTACATATATTTTGTTTAATTTTAAAGCAGTAAGAAAGCAAAGAAATTACACGACAAAAATGTCTCCATTTATGCACAATAAATGGGTGAAATAATGAACTTATCGAAAAGTAATTAAATAAGTAGTAATATAAATTCTATGTACAAATATTGAAATTGTATACACTTTAAAAATAAATAAAAATATATCTCACCTTAACATCTTCATAATCAAGTTCAGTATTAGTAGTTATCATTCCAGTGTTGTTATCTATCGAGAACGGGAGGTGAGACGGGATGCTGTAACTTATCATTGCGTTGACACCTTCGTCTAGATCGGTCGCGTGTACGTAGCCTACCAATTCATTTGATAAACCTGGAATTTTGTATATATTATATATTTTATTATATATTTTCTTATTTTCACACAGTATTCCTTATAGCAGGATAGGCATACAAAACACAATACTAAAAGGCAAATTTTTTGAAACAATAAATGAATATAAGAGTGAAGACGATGTACCACTGCGCCACCACGCTTTTTGTATTTAATCGTACATGTTATTTTCTATATGTAAGCCGCATAAATATAGAGGCAGAGAGAACATATTACTTGACACTTCATTCATGAACGTGATGAACGGTGGAACTTGAGTGAGAGAACGAAAATATTTCATTTCCTCCGATACAGAAAGAGCCAGAACATAATATGGGATCCATCCATTTGTTTATTAAATATTTTATAAATCATATATTTTTTTTCTATAATAATTATTTCAAAATATAAAACAGTTTTTGGTTATCATTAATAAATAACACTTATTAATGATAACAAAGTATAGAAGAAGATATATTAATGATTTAGTCTTAGTTTATTATTTAGTTTATTAGTTATTATTTAGTTTATTCTACATAATGAACTGTAATTAAATATTATATATTTGTTATATTATAACATACCTTCTTTGACATGGAATAAATATGAGTCCTCGTCGAACTTTGGATTATTATCATTAATGTCGGTTACTTTGATATTGACCGTTGCTGTTGTTGAAAATTTGCCGGGATCTTCTGCTTTCACCATCTATAAGCATCATAAGTATAAGTTTTTGAGTATTTTTCTTTATCCCAATATACATTGAAGGTAAGACAAGAAGAATCTAGTGTTCAGATACTCCGTTCTCCACTTTCCGTTCAGTTACGGTAGGTAAGGTATGTAAGGTAAGATATGTCATAATTTTAAATAGTTTTTTTATACAATCCATAAATGAAATATATACCAAATATAATAACATTTAATTAAACTTACCAATTGATATCTAGTCAACACTTCTCTATCCAAACGTCGTATAACTGTTATGATGCCCGTGTTAGCACCAATGGCAAACTGTCGAAAATCATTGCCGGATACTATTGAATAGGTCACAGGTTCGTTTTCTGGATCTTTAGCCTGAAATATGAAGCATAATATATATTAAATAATTACAATATTATTAGCGAGGCTATAAATAAATTATACTATATACTCGTATACATATTTATTTTCACATTTGTGTAATGTTACAATATTTTGGCACGCCGCGTCACAATATTTGTGGATTTTATTTAATATTTTTGTAAATTTATTGATTTAATAATTTCAATGTCCGTCATTTCTTATCATTCTAAACAACATTTCCACGAAACAAAATAAGCTTTTACCGTAACAGTAGTAACAGTTGAATTAATAGACGCCCCCTCTGACACAGGCGCGTAATAGTCCCTGGACGAGAACTGCGGTGGTTGGGTGTTCGGTCCCGGCGCGACCAACAATTCCACTATGCCTTGTGAACTTAGCCCTTTGGAATCTGTCGCCCTTATAGTTACACTGTACTGCTCTCCTGCTTGCAAACGACCTGTACTTGCTGTGGATACATAAAAAATAATTAATATCAGGAATCACGTCACGTCACGTCACGAAAATCTATGAATATTGTTTAGGCAATAACAAGAGTAATCCATAGGCATGAACTAAAGTGAAATTATTTTCACTTCCAGCACAACTACTTAGCTCAGTACAGTAAAGGATAGTACAGAAATATGCCTAGGAAGTACCCTAAAATGTGTATAAAAATTGAAAAAAAAAACCCATGCAAAAACTCATATATTAAAATAAGTAAATCCATTTTTTTCTTTATATATTTAAATATAACCCAAACTATAAATAAAAGTTCAAATTTGTGCAAAAAAAAAAAACGTCATGCGTGTATAGGATATTATATCGACTTAATAATCTTTCTTACTGCATCTACTGTAAGTTTCACCATCTCATCAAAATCGACACCGGAAAAATAATTAATCAATGAACTTATAGGCTAGTTGTTTAATAAAATATTTTGAAATAGAAGATACGGAAGTATATTACATTATGGTGTATTACTTATGCATATTATTTTTTAAATCAAAAAGATTTTAAATATAAATGGATGGAGAAGATATATATATTCTTACAAAAATAACTTCTTTGTTATAAAAAAAAATCCATTTAGAAAAAGTAAGTTTCGTAATAAAATAGCTTGAAATGCTTATACCTGCTAGCTAATAGCTAGTATTTTAATTTTTACTTTAAGCATACATTTTTTTAAAACGATGTCATTATCATTCATTTAATCTCACCAACAAAAAATAATTAAATATAAAAAAGTGCAAAGTGCTCACATATCACTCCGGTGACGGGGTCAATAGTGAACCTGTTACCACCGTTGTTAGACACGTGGTGTAAACTGTACGTGATGATTGCGTTCTCACCCTCGTCTATATCTGTTGCTTCCACCTGGGGACAGTAAAGTCATTTTTAAAAAAATCTGATCAGCAAAACCTACAAATCTTACAACAAAAAAAAAACAATAACTATTTCATTACTGTACTGAAGAAAAAAAAAAGAAACGAAAAGACGTTCGACTTTCCAAAAATATATAATACTAAATATACGCATATTATCCTGTTAAAAAAATTCATTTAGAACTAACCTTGTAAACAACAGCTGGTTCCAAGCTAGCTGGTACTGTGATAGGTTGTGTTTTAGGTATAACCGGCGCGTTATCGTTCTGATCGAGCAATCGCACTGATAAGGAGTAGGGTGTGGACGCGGCGCCGCCATTTGCTTCTCTTGCTACTACCTGTTGGGAAACAAGAAACAGTAACCATTTGGTTTTGTCCAGAGATCTTCCCATTTTATATAATTTATTTATAAATATTTCACCCCCTGCAGTGGAATTCAAACCTGCCCTTCCGTATATTAAGTTAGGTAATTATACACAAACAAGTGGAGTTTAGAATTATAACCAACGCAGTCACTCATATACCTACGGTGAATTACTTAATTTATTAAGAATAATTAGATTTACCTGAAACCTGAATTTATCAGGGTTTGGAGGGTCACGATCTAATCTATCATCTGCTACAATTAGGAAGCCATCTTTATCGATGTCAAAGAAACTTGTCGTCAGCTCGAATGTATATTTCGGTACGGGGTCTCCTGGTCCCTGCAATTAATTTAAATATTTATTAATATATTTATGTTGTATTAAAGTATAATTATAAAATGTATACTTTTAATTTCTTTGACAATTTTTATATTTACTTTCTATAATTTGATGTGCCATTTCTAAAAAATACCTAAAGATCAATCAAGCAATTTAAGTAAAAAAAGTCCTGAACGAAAAAAGTGCAGTTCTCCAATATTAGTAATAATAATAAGCTTTAAGCTAAATTTATTTGCCATTACGCTACTTTTGTAACACTTGTTCTAAAAAGTATTAAAAATCTTACCAGATCTGGATCAGAAACGCTCAATCTAATAGGCATTCCTCTATGATCTAACACTTTAGTTCCTTTAGGCGAGTTCTCTTCCACTTGTCCCTCGTCCGACGTCGCGCTGACGACCGGCGGACTCGCGTCTATAGGGCGTACTGTTATACTTAATTTGGCGGTTGTGAAACGTTTACTTTCTGATACTTCTTCTGCCTGAAAATTAAAATGGGTTTGGGAAATCTTTAAGAAGTTGTTATTCGCAAATTTTATATAAAAAGATATTCAAAAATATGAGATCGAAAAAATTTTTGTGTTATGACACTACTTTCCCCAGTTTTCAGTCAGCATTCGAGAGGTCACATACACAGTAGTATTAGCTAAAATTTATTACCTTTACAATTAACTGGAATTTCTTCGCAATACTAGTATCTACAGCCACCAATTGTCTCACAGAACCAGTATTTTCATCTATCGCGAAATAAGTCGGCCATGAGTCAGGTTCTCCACTTTCTATACTATATTTTATACGAGCGTCTAATGTATCCATGTCCACTGCTTGTATCTTTTCTGGCTCTATTTGGAGGATACCGGCTAAGACACCGCCGTTTACCTGTAAATTATATTAAAATTTATATTAAAATTTATATTAAAATTGTTTAAATGTAATAAATTGTTAATAAAATTTAAAGTTATTATTATTGTTATTATATTATAATCCACTCCTAGAGGAATATATTATTTAAATTTCCGAGCTCTGGTAAGAGGACTAAGAAGAAAAATATAGTCAAAAATAAAACATGTTACTCACATAACTAGAGTATTCCGGATTAATACAAGCGCCGTCGTGTAAAGTGCATCCCTTGTAAATGAATGAGGGGTCTTGATCATCGTCGTCCAACACATTCACCGTTAAAGTTGTGGTACTTGATAGTCTACGTTTGGTGTCGCGAGCGCGGTCCTAGGAAATCAATTATATGATTTAATCTTAAAATTATTTATTTAGGAGTTTCTCTTGCTGAGAAGACCAGGCAAGAAACTGAACAGTATCTCTGTTCCATACAAATGTTACAATTTTATTGTTTCATACAATGGAAGCTGTCCTGCATGATCTCAGCCATAAAAACTCTTCATTGGATAAAAAATAAAATAAAATGTTGGTATGTATACAGAACAGTACAACCGTGTCCTTGTTATACCTATATTCTAATAAATGATATTTATCAGGCAACGTTTTTATTATATTTTATAATAAGATATAAAAAAGAAAATAATATTTGTGGTTACATAAAATAGTATTGTTAGTTGAGAATATTGCACAATTTATATTGCAATAATTCTACGTATAAATTACACGAATCATGACCGCCTTGAAGTTAGGCTTTCTGAACTCTTACGCAACGTTGTCTCAAAAGAAAATCAAAATAAAGAAAAAAAAAACAAAATCAAACCTGCACAGCGGTCTACAACTAACTTCAGAGCGACCATATCTCGTTGACCGTACTATACGTTATATAATTAGAATTACCAAACATACTTACAGAAGCAACAATAGTGACTAGATACTTCTGAGTGCGCTCGTAATCCAAACTCCTGTTAACAGTGACTTGACCTTGATGGGGTAGTGGTATCGAGAAGTATTGGTACCCGTCAGCCGCGTTTGCATTTTCTATAGTCTTATTATCACCGGGTACTATAAAATATTCGGCGAGGCCGTTCACACCGGCGTCGATGTCGACCGCTCTGATACGGTCGAATATGGTGGTGCCTACTGGTATAAGCTGAAAGAGACAATAAATATTCATTTAGAAAGCAATATTAAAATAATATTTTTTCGGTTTCATAGTGCATTCCGCATATAACAAGGTAGAAAGAGCCAAATGTGAAAAAAATAACAAGGCATATTGCGTGATTAAAGAAAGGAACACTGCATGTTTGCTATAATTCTGCGCCTCCCGAGCAAAATAATCAGTTTTATTATATTTTTTTCGACATATGACATAACAATACTTTGAATAGAACATTCTTTGAACAGACAAAATATTTGTTTTTATTTATGTGCTCAAAATTCAATCAAAGCAAAGATTCCCTACATTTAATATAATTCTTTCTGTGATATCTTATACTAAATGCAACGGATTATTCTAATTAGATCAATAATGATAATATAAACAAACCTCAGATATATTAGCCTCATACGGCGTTCCCTGGAAAACTGGAGCGTTGTCATTAATATCCGATACTCTGACAATCACGGGTATGGTTCGCCTTTTCTTCGTCGCTTTCACTTGACAAACTAGCTGCGGGCGAAACAAATCATTAGCGAGCTTAGCAAGTATGCTTTAAGCTTTCGGTTATAATTAAATATGGCAATTTAATAAACTTATAGCGTATATCTGGTTGTGGTTAATATAAGACAGAGGTGATATGTAGTTCTAATATATGTATATCTTATTGAATGACAAATTAAACTACTTTAGCTTATTAATCGAGTGGGAATCGAACCCACGATCGTCGCGTTACAGTCACACCATTGTGCCGCTGCGCGACGACGACCTATATATAATAGCATATAATTTTCTAATAAGTAAAATTATAAAAAATTTACACCCGTTCAAAATGTTTCCACATTCATGTCTTACGCATACATAATAATATGAAAATATATTTAATATTATAACTATCGCCTAAGGCGTTTATTGTTAATAAGAGTTTGATACGCCAACAAATTTTGATAGGCAATTAAGAAGTGGCTTTACGATCGCGCGATAGAAGGCAATACTTCAACACTGTATATGTAACACGACAAATTACACTTGTATATAAAAGGAACAAATATTAGTAAAGCCGTTATTTATTTAGTTTGGTAGTTTGGATTTTATAACAATTTTTATTGCTTCACGCTGTATCCCACACATAGCAGAGTACGTAATGTCGAGACACTCCGTTTCTATTAAGATACTTCTATTTCTCACTTTGCCGTACATACATATAATTCAACGTATATATGTATTATATATCGTATACATAGAAAAAAACTGTAGAATCTGAATCTAGATGTATTATTTTCGTGTTTATATTGAAGTGAAAACAAAATATACAAAAATATATATATATTTTAAATACGAACAGTTTTTCCTGAATAAAGCTATCAGTATAGGAAAAGCTAATATAACGCTTTAAATAGGTGCACTAGTAATAATAGGTAAATATTTATTAAATATTTTCATATTCGTTTTTCATTTCTTTCATATTATTACTAGTTAATATTTTATAACATTCAAATCGTAAGACGTTACAAATCAAAAAAAAAAAAAAAATTGTTAATTTTCTATCGACCATTTATCAATAAATATTATCACCAGTATCTCCCGAGGTTTCAACACTGAAAATTCAATTTTTAACATACCTGAAACACCATATGCGACAAGTTGTCAGCATCTCTATCTAAGGGCTGAAGCAATTGCAACCGTTTGCCATCGAGTTGAAACAATGTGGGGCCTTTAGGGAATACAGTTGACAGTACTACGTCTACGTCAGGATCACCGACTATTGGTAACTCAGGTGGTGCTGTCGTTTGGTTGACTTCTGTAAGGTTAAAGTGTATTTTTCTTAGTGTTGTGGAATCAAAATTAATCAGCTTTCACGCTTTACCTAATCCGAGCATAGCAGGATAGGAACCTAGTGTTAAGACATTCCATTCCCCTCTTTCTGCCGAATTTTGGAGGCATTGCGTGTTGCGGAACTCAGGGTGTGACTGTTACGTGATGGTTGTACACGTTACAGTCACATCCTTGTTATCACCTTATAGTTATTTATAAATATATATAGTTAATTATAAAATATCTTAGATACATTTATTGAACTAGTATAAATTAAACAAAACGAATAAAGAAACGTGTGTTTCATACAGATAATATTAACAAAATTATATGAAAAGTGAACTCACGATCGCCTCTGCTTTCTTCTATATCCACTATAATGCTCGACTGTCCAGTTTCCACTTCGCAAGGGCCTGCAAAGTGCGCCAAATGAAGTATATATACAATTAAACTGGTAGCCAAGCAAATTATTTAAATGTAAATATATGTTCGTAAAGTCTATTGTGAATTTAGTTGTTGGACTGTTAGCATGGATGTGTTGTATGGTTTTGATGCTTCCTTTAGCGTTCGTTAGTACTTGCTAATTGAGCATAAAATTTTATGATGAAGGCGCATTTAGATTGCAGTTGTAAACACTAGAAATGTCGTTGCTACCATTTCCTCATTCTTGTTTTATCTTATAATGGTATAAAGATAGCTGGGACGTCTTATGTTAAATTTATTTCATCTTCAGCTCCCGCGTTGTAGAATTATTATGATATGACAATTTGTATTCGACTTTCTGTTTATGTATTTATTTATTTTTTATAGCCTCCCGTTGTTTTTTGCACATAGCAGGGTAGACAAAGGTAACTCCAGGATCAATATCCATTCCTATTAAAATATTTCCTTTCTCGACATCTCGACTTCTAGAGTCATTGTGAGTGGTAGAGCTTAACACCGCGCTTTGCTTTTCTCGTTACCAGAACGAAGAAATAATAACGATTCAATTTTTTAATTATTTCTGGAATAAAATCATTTTCCTGTGCAGTACGTTCCTTCAAAGCTATAGAATAAAGTACAAACAGGTATACCATAGCTAATAATTTTTATTAATAAAATATCTATGTAATATTTCGTTTAAATTTCTACACCTTATGTATACTTATTTTCAGAACCCACAAGAAATACCAGAAATAAATAAAATCAATTTAAAGAAAATGCAACGGTATATATATCCATGTGTCAACGATTGAGACCAGTTCATGTAGCTATTTGTTTTAGCTACCAACTACCGTGTTAAAATTCGTTATATAAGTGTCCATATAAATTGGACGACTACACCAACGAAAGCTTCGTAGGCATGTCTGAGAAACTACCAATTAAAAATTTATTTGTCACTCATGTGGGTACGTGATTATAGAACATGATTTGTAAAATCTACTATAATTACTATACATTCGTTTTTTCTGACAGCAGTCTAGGCAGGGGGAACGTAGTGCTAAGACACTCTCATTCCCCACTTTCCTCCGAACCCTGGAGGCATTTCGTGTTAAGTGAAGTAGCTCAACGCTCTTAGAAATAAAAAATAAATTTATTTAAATATTTCACTTCCTCGAGTGGGGAAACGAACCCACAACCGGTGTCGTGCTTCTGCCTATTTAGACGATATCCCGTACTTTATGTCCGTTCCAATTAAGTGGTAGCCACTTGTTTTGGCCTGTATCGAATCCAATTGCAAATTATTCGCGTGTTTACGATCATTAGCCGAGCGGTTCAACAATTAATTAGTGCGATAGCTGGCGACATTCTCGTTAGGATCACTGACTAGATAAAAGGAAAGCGAGGCAGTTAAACTTTCTGTCATGTTATAAGAATTTTAAGTATTTACAATGTATTAATTTTGAAAATAATTTAGAAAATAACTAAATTAGTTTTTTTTTAGAATATTTTCTCTCCTTTCAAGGCACAGGTCCACTAAATGTTGATGTTTCTTGTTAATATGTATTTTATATGTTTTTTAAATTAAATATATACTTCTATACTTAAAAAATTGTTCAATCAAATAAAGATACAATATAATACATAATTTTCATAATGTTATATGAAAATTTTAAAAATTAGCTTTCGCTGTCACAGTTATATCTGATTTATTATAACTCTCTACAGAGGAACAACGGTACGTCTTTCTTCGAACATTACCATCGCATAAAAGACTTATTCAATGGGTGCTTCGTCAACCTTTCACTATTGAAGCACAATATATCTAATCCATCCAACAAAATATATACAACACAAATCTTTGATAAACAAAACTTTTGTTATTCAAAATTTGACTATTTAGTTAATTTTTAAATTACAATATTTTAGTTTTTTTTTTTATATTTATAATATATTGACGCTGTGTCCCGCACTTAGCAGTGTAGGCGCAGGGATGCTCGCAAAGGAATAATTTACCTGGTGTGGCTTGTGTTATCGGCAGAAGACATATCAGAAGCCAAATCGCCGTGTGCAGGATAGGCGCTACCCATCGCGCCATCTCACTGGAAACAAGAGGAGAATATTACATATACTTATTAACATGCGTATAGCAAAATATTCTTTTAAATAAGTTTTACTAAAAGCATATTTTTTATTCATATTTATATAGAAAAATATTTGAAATAAAGCTCGCTTTACTCGACTGCATGCGACACCAGAGCGAAGAAATGAAAATAATAAATATTTTATTTCCTTGATTGGTATTCGAACACTAAACCTTTCGCGTTGACAGACACAAGCTTGTGCCACCGCGCCATAACTGTTCATAAAAACGAGGTTTTTATTTTGTAAAGCGCTTACGTATTGCAAACTTTACTTACAAGACGTTTGTTCTCAAGAGAAATGAAACAAATGACGCTAGCATTACATTCCATTAATCAGCAGAATATGAGAATATTGCGATATAGGTAGGTTGACCATTGTATCGTCGTCTTTAAAAGCAATCAATTTAATTTAAATATACTAAAGATATTTAGGTTTCTTCTATGAAAGCTTACATAAAATAAACTTTTCTTAAGATTAAAACTATTGATATAGATATTTATATTATACTAGAAGAGACAATACAAAATCAAACATTAAACGCATTAAAATGAACCTTGGGCGAACATTAAGTAGAATAAATCCATTTATTCTAATGCAATTACGACTGTTGAAATCCCGCTGCGCTAACGAGGAAACTGATATGGTCACATTAATCTATATTTATATATTAATAAAATCATAACGCTGGCTGTCTGTTGGGGACGCTTAATAATGTAGTGGAACCCAAAACAGTGATTTTAAATTGTTTTTGCGTTCGTTCACGCTAACCTCAGTAACTATTTTGGCAAACTTCCCTTAAATTTTAGTGTTTTCTTTTATTTCAATCGGTTCCCAATTAAAAAATGTTATGTCAATATAAAGAGTGTGGTATAAGCGGGCAAAGTCACGCGGGTGGCACTAGTATATATAATATATTTTATACATTTTGTATTAGTAAGGTTTCCCAGGTTCTAGATTAACTGATAACATCTCCGCATTATAAAAGACCGTGAATAAATTTTGTTGCATAGTGACACGAAAAGATGAAATTTAGAACATGTGAATAAATTAAATTTTATATTGTTTTAAGTAGGTGCATTACTTAATTCTTACTTCGAAATTACTAAGTAAGCCATGTTATATTATTAACTGACGGTCTAAAATAAATAGAATTAATAACAAAAATCTATAAGCTTTAATTACTAATTTATGAAAAATAAATTTCTAATGTATGGGAAAAATTCCTTTTTCCTTACTTATACTCGTATTTTTATAGTTATGATTTGGATTTTACACGTAATTAGGTTAATTGAAATGAGACCATCATCATATCGTCATTTTTAAAATCAATTTTCTAAAGCCATTTTAAGGCTAGTAGGGGTGCAGCGTAAACGCGACTGCGAGCGCGATTCACACTCGAGGAAATGAAATATTTAATATTTTCAATTCCTCAACAGGCAGAAAGTGGGTTACATAAATATCGAAATGGTTAAGTAACTAGGTGAACTTAGGTGAAGCTATTAAAATAAAAGCTATTTAGCGAGATCATAATAAAAACGCGTTCGGCTCTTGTCTAAATTGCAAATCTCGCACCCAACCGCTAACTAGCAATACGTATAACTCATCGCGAAAAGAAAATCGTCGGTTGTTAATGTTGTATATTATCTCGTGAAGTAAATTATAAGTAAATGGCTTAAACTGATAACACTTCTTGAAAATACTATACTATACTATATACTTTACGAGTACAATAATAGTTGATATCGTTTACACATAAATAGTGCAACAATATGTTACAAAATACAAAGTAATTATAGTCCTATATACATTTCGATTGAAAGTCGTCTATAGTCTATGATGATTTTCCTTTTTTTAGCGTTGTCCACACGCACTCTGTTCCCTGCTTTCCGCCGAATCCTGGAGGCATGGCATTTGGAGTGGCTCAACGCCGCGTTTTTGCATCGACACCAGAGCAATTTCTACAAGTGGGAATCGAACCCACAAACTGTCGCATTTACAGTCACTCCCCAGCGCGTGCCCTTGCATAACAACTGTCTTTTATACTAGATATAGTCAATGTACGATGTATCAATCAACATAATGTAGGTGCCGCACGTTATGTTTATATTTCAGGTGTCGTATTTGCATGCGCAAGCTCTCAGTACTGTTAATTGAAACCGCTCCATATGTAATGACACTCATGACTCGTTTCTATATAGAAAATGACATTAACACGTTCTTTGACAAAACTATGTATAATATTTGTTTACTATTTTTTTTTACTTTCCCGCAGTATCCCGTACGCAGCAGGATAGGCAGAGAGAACCTAGTATTAAGATACCCCACTCCTTTTTTCGTTAAATTCTAAAAACATCGCATGTTAAATGGCGTGAAGAAATGAAAATATTAAATATTTAATTTTTGAGTGGAAATCGAACCCACACTCTGCTGCGGTTACAGTCACACACTTGCGGCACAGCCCCTGCACAACGACTGGCTTTGTTTTCTGTTCTATAATTTTCTTGATATGTTGTTCAATAAAAAAGCTTTTCAAATAAACTTTACAGCAGAGCCACTATTGAATTTTAATCTAAATTAAAATTCTCGAGAAACATATCAATTAAACGCATGTCAAAACAATCTTCGATCATTCTCGATTGTAACGGGAAAATGTTATAGTAATTTTAGATCACAATGCAAATCTTAAATAGTAGAGTGTAAAATAATAATTTCATTCTAAGTATATATTGTGTAGAACCCGTTACCCATCCATTGTTTGGAGCCTAGCGGTTAGTCTTGCGCACGTACTGAGGTAATAAAAGATCAATAAACGTTCAAAGTCCGTAGTGGCGCAGTGGCGCAAGTGACAATAAACTGTAACTGTAACCGGTTTTAGGTTTGATCCCCACTCGAGGAAATGAAATATTTATTTAAGATGTATATTTTCATTTCTTCACTATGGTGACACTGGGCAAAGCGCGGCTTCAGAATTCGGGGGAAACTGGGCAACGAAGTGTCTTAACAGTAGGTTCTCTTTGTCTACCCTGCTGCGTGCGGGATACAGCGTGAAGCTTTTTTTTATTCATTCTATGTTTATATTATGTAGAACCCGTTACCCATTCATTGTTTGTATCTTTGCGGTTATTACTTGCGCACGTACTGAGGTAATAAAAGATCCACAAACGTTTAAAGTTCATCTTGAATTGTTGTTTGCTAATGTAAAAACGTCGCGAATAACAGGTGGAAGCGAAGTTAGGAAGTAGAAAATTTATTTGAAATTATTATGTTATTTTCGCTTTGAATTCTTAAGCTTTTTGTCGTTTAAATTTAAAATGGTTAAAATATAGAAAGAAGTACAATGACTGTTTTTATAAAAAGAAAAACAAAGTTGTGTCACTTTTTATCACATAGCAGGGTGGTTTAGAGGGAGCGTGGGAATCTAGTGTTATGACTCTCTGTTTTCCATTTTCACTCCACATTTTGATGCTGTGTGCACATAGCACAAGGTCGAGTGGTGAAGTCAATATATCCGCGTTTAATTTATCAATTATAATTATGATTTTGCACTAACTACTGCGTAACTTTTCTGATCTCTCTTTATTTTACAGCGCCAGTGATCGACTAAAGCACATATTTATCACAGACTTCCACTTCAGGTTGTTCACATACAGAGAATTAATGTGATGCAAGACCCAAATTATCCCATATAGAAATTGAACGAGCAATCATCGCGATTGACTTCGCTTCGGCAACCTATTATTAAAATACAACCATTTAAGTAGAACAATGAAATGTCATAGAACACAGAAATATCATACTTATACATATCTAATCTACACTGTACCGTAAAGCATATAAAAAGTAAAAAGAAATCTATAATATAACAAAATGTAGAGCAAATCTGTACTTACTGAAGCCAGAGAAACGACGACTTTATAGTATAAAATGCAACACATAGTTAGAATGAGGTCTAAAGTGAGGCAAAAAGTAATTCTCGTAGCCAGAGCATCCTCCTTTCATCCAAAGGTTTAACCGTTAGTTCTGTATCGAGTACCATCTGCTTCCGCGTCCTCCCCTCGATTTATAAGCCGAAGACGATTAGTTCTGACCTATATAGTGTAGCGTTGAACGACGAGTCTAGTTTTGTACTAAACGTTGTAGGTTGTATATCTATTGTAATATTTTGAACTTAACATAAACAAAGAAATATATTTTTTTTCAGTTTGCGTATTCTATTTTGTTTTTTTTTTCATTTATACGAGTGGGAATCGAACCCACAACCGTCGAGTTTACAATCACTCATTAATCAATTTAGAAATAAATATAAATAAAATAAATTTACTTTTTGATATATTAATATCTAAACTCCAAGATTGACTAAGACTTGTGTGAGTTCAAGTAGTGACCTTTATATATTTGCAATTCTTGTGATAAATTCAAAG
Source organism: Heliconius aoede (assembly GCA_037355905.1). Classification (NCBI taxonomy): domain Eukaryota; kingdom Metazoa; phylum Arthropoda; class Insecta; order Lepidoptera; family Nymphalidae; genus Heliconius; species Heliconius aoede. The sequence goes on from JBAIZZ010000033.1 coordinate 157,098, forward strand.
GCTATATTTCCTAAAGAATGGTTCCTTTGTTAGCGAATTAAAGGTAAAGGTAACAGTTTTCGCATGGCAATTAAAATTACAACAAATAATACTATTTTCCCATTATACTCGTTTGTATAATTTAAAAATAAGCCTTAATGTTAAGACACTTTGTTCCCCATTTTCCGCCGAATTCTAGATTCTGATTGGGCATTGCATGTTGAATGGGAGATTTATTTCCTAGAATAGAATTTCCTTGCGCCTGCGCCACGACTGTCCTCATATATTATAGTAAGAAATAAAATGTTAAAGCCAACATTAAAGCAGCACTTAATTTAAACTTAGATAAAAGGTTGTTAATAGATTATACGAAATCGTGATATTGGTAGTGGGAATGTCGATCGATTTCAAATAACGCGGCATTTATGTTTATCTCGGTGATCTCATTAAATTATCTGCACAACGCCTTAAACTAGTTGATCTGTAAAGCGACTGGAGCGGTTTTTGCATTGAGTGTGAGACCAACAGGATTAAAGTTTCTTGATCCTTGCAGAGACAGGTGTATAGCGTTGAAGTATTGCTGTATTGCAATTTACACTTTAATGAGTTGGTGTAAAGGCTTGGTTTTAAATTATATGTAATCGATATTTCCATATCAGCTATAGCTATTTCCTTGTGAATTTCGTCACAAATATACATCGTATCCTCGTTGATGCAAAATTGCATCGTAAAAAGTGGAAAACATTTACATGAAAAACTATTTGCAATGCTGATAATGTTTCGAGATACAGCGGCCACCCAGCACGAAGGGATTTCTTCAATAGCTGATGTAGAGATATTTGGACTAAGCTACTGTAAATGGTTTTTATTGAAAACTAGCTGAAGTCACAAATGGAAGCACAACAGGGAACAGGGTGTCTTAATACAAGGTTCCTTCTGTCTCCCCTGCTATATAAAGGATACAGCGTAACCCTAAAAAAACTAAATGTCAAGGTAAAATTGCATAATAAAATAGAGCCATTTCGTTCACTATTAAAAAGCTAATTTATATTCATTATCATTAGAACACGCGCCAAGATGTTGGCGGATTCAAATAATTACGTCAATTAATGATGTTGTCCATGACTGGTGACGTGAAAGTGTTTATGAAGTCGGCGATGAATCCTCGGCGTTTGCCTGACCTTACGTAATAACTCCATCTGGTAAAGATCAAAAGGTCAACGCTTTAGATGATGAGATCGTGATGCAAATGGGTGTTTCATTTGCAAACTCTTCAATTTTAACTCTTCGTGTCGTGGATATCTTTATTTATTTAGGTGGGTACTGTACTGCGAATCTTTTGGTGGAGTGGAGAAATATAGTTATTTTTATGGTTAGAAAAAAAAATATTACGATACGTAACAAATTCTCTAGTCAAGCAATTTTGGCAGTTGTTATATAATTGAGCATATAGCACTTACTTTTTTTATAATGTTATGAGAAAGACAAGGCAAACGAACATATGTGACGCCTGAGCGTAAGTAAACTCACGCAAAGACATAGACACTGTTTTTGAAAAATTAGTTATCAATTGGTATAACTATCTATTATATTTATAAAATTAAGCTTACTGTTAACTCATAAGCTTACAGACACATTCAGCCTCGTCAAATAATGTAATTCAACCAACGTCAACTCCTTACAAATAAATATATACAATACTAATTTAATACTAAATGACTTAAAGCTCACTTAATTTGATGCATCCACCGTTTGGCCCATAGCCCCATTACTCCAAAGATGTTTGCAATAAATACTGTATCTGGCAACACATCCTAATAGTGAATCTCCTGGTAACACCGCGCCTCATTATGGCCGTGAGATGGGATCGGCACGCAAGAGAGATGCGATCTCGATGCTATCTGTACATTGCCACTGAAAACTTCACACCTGACTTTTCTCGGCATACTCGTATGTATATTGAAATTCTGTCTTGAAGGACTTCTTTTACAAAGAAATTTTAATCTCACAGCTTATAATAAATTATTTATAATTAAATTCAAGAACTATAAATGTTTAGATAAGGATAGGACGAAGGTGTAATTTAGTTGTGATAGATTCCCTTAGTTATCTGTATTCTTAGATTTGTTTGTACGCACATAATGAAAGAAATATTTTATGATTTATAAATTCCTATGACATAAAACGTTCGGCAATAGGTATATATAGAAAATATTTGTTTATGTCAATCAGTAAGTATATTTAAAACAACAACGCACATTAATACCTATTAGCTGACTTCTCCGTCAAAGACTAAAGATCAAACAGAAATGATTACAATCTATATGGCTTCATAATTAAACCTTCTAACAAGCTAGCCTATCTGCAGTTCACCATTTAAATAATAACCTGACCGACGCCGTATAGATAATAATTCTATAATAGTATCCCCGTAACTGAGAGCTATAATCTTCAATTTATGTTGGGTGGAGGAAGGAGGTGAAATAAATTCTAGAACATAGATCTTCTAGATCGTTAGTAGCCAGTGAAATTACAATTTTAATATTATCGAAGTAATAAACGAATAAAGTGTTTTTTTCTTAATAATGCAAATATAAATATATATAAAGATTGCATTTATTATATTTTTAAATGAAACTCCCATTTCCTTGTATCATTAAAATGCAAACTGGTATATTAAAATGCAGAAATACCCACCATTAACGAATCGACACTATTAGGGAGGAAATGCTATATAATTTAACTAACTGCTTCTTTTCCAAAAAAACAAGATTAGTGCTTAACTTGTACGTGCGAATGATAATAAAAAAATATTTTGCCCTCCAAAGCCAAAGCCAAGGAAAATACAACTTATAAAAGTTGACAAACTTGAACTTTTCGATTTTTTTTTCTTTATTTGTATTGTAAGCTCTGACTTTGTACAAAATTTCAAGTTTGGAAGAAGATACCCTATAGATTTTGATTACGCGGCCCATTTCGTACAAAAAGCATCAAAAAGGAAGCATAAAGGATCATAAATCTGAATATTTGATATTAATTTCAGCTTCATACCTTCACGCAATCTCGAGATAAATGCTCCTTGCAGACGGGAGGGACAACAAATTGATCCTATAAAGGTTCCTCTTGAAATACGGAACCCTAAAATCAGAAATAAAGTCTTTTATAAACTGAGAAAATACGTGTAATTTAATAATTTTAAACTTGAAAGGATGTGCCATCACTACACACTACCTAGTACTAGTAAACGATTGCAATCGATTGGATACGTAATTGACGTATCCATGAATATTTAAGCAACAATTGTCCTGTCGAGAATATCTGATACCTCGATATGCACCAGCAAGAAATACCTCTTAAGGAAGTAAATACCATTAACATATTAGCCCCGACATATACACCATACAATCTGACAAAGTGAAGCGACGATCTTCTAAGATCAAAGAGTAGTATTAAATGTATCGGAGTTTGAAAATGTCTGAGTGAAAACATTTAGGTAGTACTTTCAATAATACGTATTTGTAGGCATTTTTTTGATAAAAATAAAGTTTTGTTTCTTTGTGTCGTGGAATGTCTCTAAAATAGACGAAACGTGAAAAACTGAGTGTCTGACATTAGTTTACCTGTGTCCATCTCACAAAATACGAAAATAAGTCAAATATTAAATATGATTAATGAAAATTAATTAAAAATAAATAAATAATACTTCTTAGATTCTCGCATATTTTCTTCTATATGAATCCCAGTCAATCTAACTTAAATAATAAGTAGAGTCGAACATATACAGGTATGTGATTGGAAATTATTCGTGACATTAAGGAAATGCATGCGTTGCTAGCTTAATTGCACGAGAGAGATAGTAAATTATTATATACTATAGCCTAGCTAGCTGGACTTTCTCAGCTATAAATCAATATAATGTTATAACTTTGACTTGACCATATATCTAAATAAGTAAATGAGAATAATATAAAGTTTATTATAAATAAATAAAGTATGATATATTATAAATGTTAAGCTTTTTCTTATTTTCTTCGCTTTCTCAGTTGAAGTCTTAAGTAACGATTTTAAAATTTGGTGACATACCTAAGAAAAGCGTCAGAAATTTAGCACGTATTGCTAGCAAGTTTATTTTCAATAATTTATTTAATTACTAATATTCTACTTTAAATTTAACGAACCAATAAATAATATTATTTATATTATATAATTTAATGAATATTCAATTGTTTATATTTAGGTTTCTTACCAAAACAAAGTCCGAAGGCTTTATTTAATTATGATAATTCAAATTATTCACTTATATCAAAAACTATCACTTAATAGAGGCCGTCTTGGCTCAGCGAGTCGGCGTCTGATTGTAAGCGTAACGATTACGGGTTCGGTTCCTACTCCGGGAAGTTAATAATTTTCATATCGCCACCCCACTAAAAAAAGTGATTTGAGTGCTGCTTAAATATTTAGAATTTACATTTCGAATTTGTAAAACAAATCCTCGGCCTCTAGATTCTCTCTGTGCCTTCTCTGCTTTCCAGGAAGCAAAAGTCCAAACAGACAGCTCAATAGGCAGGTTTTTTTCTTATATTTATTATTTATACACTATGTTTGTTATCTCTGAATACATAAAACAACCACTTATAATACAATTCACGCCACCGCGAAGATACGTATATCGATAAGCTATATTCACACAATTCCATTTAATACTTATAATAGATTTCGTCTTCTCAGGGGAAGTATTTAACACATTCCTATGGACAAAGCTCTAGTTAGTACGCTCATTATCCCTAAGAACTGGTACAACCTGTACGGTGAGCAACAAAAGTGAGTACATAAATGTAAATCTTAAAGTAACGAGTATAAAGACGGTTATAAATATTCTATAAGTACATCGTCGCCGTCTGTACTTTTACAGCATTTACTGTATCGCTGACTGTAATTTCATTCAAGCACGAAACGCAGTACCTATTACTTATAACTTCAATTTATCTATCGTTTCAATCCATTAGCCAGGTATTACTTTAGATCTATATTTTTTTAGAAAATAACCTGACTTGGTTGCTTGCTTCACGCTGTATCTTTTGTGAAGGTCAGCCCTACGGTAGTCTGAGAGAACGGAGCGCCAAACGATTATGGGTTCGGTTCCCATTGGGAGAAGTTAATTATTATATTAATATATATATAACATTTTTATAAAGTACACTTTTGATATTGTCTAAGAAATCGCTAAGGCTTAAGATTATAAATAACTTTTGTAAATTTATTTACGTTATCATATAATATTTCAACGACAAATGTTATAAATTTACTATCAATCATTGTTGATTCCAGCTCTATTCAACGAAACGAACGTCGTTAGCCTTTGACGGAGAACAGAGTAAGCATATACGCTGTGGTGAAGTTAATAAAATTTATGATGTTTGAAATTGATTTTGAACTTTTATAAGTTCGACCTACTTCGCACACAATTCAATACAATAAACACCGTTAGAAATAAATAATGCATGCGATAATTATCTTGTATTAAAGTAACACAGCGAAAGGCTTGGCTTCGGTAACGAGGCAAAGAGCGGCGTTGAGTTGCGTCATTCAACAAAAGAAATTGGAAATATCTTAATAGGTACCAAGTGTCTTAACTAAGACAAGGTTCCCACGTTCCCTCTGCCTACCCTGTTCTGTGCAGGATACAGCATGCATGGTAAAGAAAGACAAATGGGCTATTATTTCTGTATAATAAAAATCTACACAAACTAAATACCATTGCAAATTCTTTATAGATCATTGCGTACATGTGAACAGAAGGTTACGTCGTATTTAAAGATCTTACCAAAAAAAATTTAACAAGTTGGAATTATTACGCAAGTAATACGATATATATATAACTATAAAACGACGAATGTTAGGTACATTCGTCATTTATATATATTATGTACCTAAAAAGTAGGTCACTAACCATTTTTTATAGAAGCAAATAATCATTAATCACAGCAACATACAGGAAGACAAATTTTACAGCCATATTATTTATACAGTCTCACCATCAACCATTCATCTAATAAGCTTAAGTAATATAACATTAACAACCGAATATGGCAATGCATCAATACAAAACTAGGCTCGGCATTAGAAAGCCAACTATAATTTATTAGAGGAAGATCTACACAGTTTAAGCATGAATTTCGACGATCTCTAGGTAAAGTATCGAAAGAGAAAAATTGCGAATTTCTTTTATCAACGTTTCAAACTTCTACTTTGGTTAGTTTTCTATTACATAAACGTTTAAAAAAGGTATAAATATAATTTTTTTTTGTAAATTTGAAAAAGTCATTAAAATTACATTTCTTAGTAATTCAAAAGAGTGACAAAAACAATTGCGATTTTTCACTTTCGATACTTTACTTAGGGACTATCGATATGATGTAATGTGTTTTCCACATAAATTTGCATACTTTGTGACACTTCCACAGTGGTGGACATAAATCTCAGTAATCGCTGCACGTTGAGATATTCACGTGACATTGAATTGATATCATTAGATGTATTATATGCGATAGAAGTACAATATGACATTGAATTGTAAGGGATCAGTTATATTTTTTTTCAGCTTCACGCTGTATCCCGCACACAGCAGGGTAGGCAGAAGGAACCTCGGTGTTAAGATACTCTGTTCCCCACTTTCTGCCGAATTCTGGAGGCATAACCTCGATACCTGCGCGAAGAAAAATGGAAATATAAACGTAAAGAAATATTTCGCTTCCTCGAGTGGGAATGGAACCCACAACCATCGCGTTTACAGGCGGCACCCTTGTGCCACTGCACCACGATGACCTCTTATATCGGTTATATCTTGTTTCATTATAATATTATCAATACTGCAAGATCTGTGAAGATATTGTATAGAAAAAAAAAGGTAAGTCGATTCACATTCGTTGTCGATTCCCATTTGGAAGAATAAATTATTATTTAGAAAGTTCATAAAATTACTAACTTCATCTTCATAAGGACTAAAATAAAAGGAGGTTACGTACCGTCCTCAATACATTAGAGAATGTCCCCAGCTCGCCAATGTGGGAAGCGTGAGTGTCTAACATAAAAGAAAAAGAAAGAACAGAGGATTCCCATTTACATGCAAGGATAGGCACCGGTATCGGGACTTGATTGATTCTGTTCTATTGTAAACAAACGGAACACCAGATGTTTTGCGAGATCAAAGAAATAAATTTTAATGTGACCATAATTTTGGGATCAGGTTAAATATATTCAACGATTATGTTCGAAACACTTTTTAATATGCAAAAGCGTTATAAAGCTGTCTATTTATGGATATTATTATAAAATTGAAGTGATAAATTTATTGTAAGTCCTACATATTTACCAATAAAAGATCTTTGGAGATTATGTGGGGTACTTAAGAGCATAAGTATTCGACAAAGCTTTGAATCGATGAACGGATTTTAATAGGAGATTTCTTAAAATAAGTACAGTAGTTTAGTATTAATATAATTAGAATATTTAATGCTTTACTAAAGAGCTTTGTTAAAAAATATTAAAAGCAAACGGCTCTTAGAATTCCGAGCGGCAAAACGCGATTCAATCTAACAATACGTTATACGACTTCAAACATGCGCAAGCGCAGCACGTCAAAATTATCAACAATCTTAGGCCTACAATGGCAATTTATTGTTTCAGTGATGCACCTACGCCATACTGGCGTTTTAAATAACCCCAGCTGTGCTATCGATTAAGCATCCTCCGAAGGACATGGCCGGTGTATTATACGCGAGTATTCGATCTCGGTACGCATTACCTTTAGAGGCGGAAATGTAAAGTGATACCGTATAAATCTTGCATGAGTGAACATAAGGAATTTCTGAAAAGGTTTGATTTATTATGTTTGATCTGTCTTCTAGGTCTTGTATTTCTATGTATTTGTGTTTTTTCTGCTTTACACTACTATGCCCCTCATGTAGAAGGATAGACAGAGGGAGCCTAGTGTTGAGACACTCCGCTTTCTGCCTAATTCGGAAGCTGTTGCGTATTAGGTGGCGGATCTCAACTCTACGCTTTGCTTGCCCCGATTTTATTGTCTAAGTACGTCTCTATCTCTACGTTCTCCTTTAAAAAGTAAACCTGCCAGGTCCCTAAACCAGTCCGATAAAATAACTGTAATATATATAAATCTTGTCTAGACCAAGTTTTGAACTATCGCGTGCAATGAGACACGTTCCAAATGGCCATCCTGGCGTCACAAATGCAAATAAAACAAGAAAGTTAAATTGGATCAGAAATAAATTAGTAATAGGTGCATATATATATATGTATGTATGTTTGTCTGCTTGTATGAGAACAAAAGCGATTGTATGAGATTAAACAAATTATAATGTAACAAGTCTCTTTTATAAAGTAACTCGATTTTTTATTAAGAGATCATTATAGAATGAAAGAAGTAATCTATTTGGGGCC
>JBAIZZ010000034.1:0-35423 GCA_037355905.1 Heliconius aoede
GAATCGTAAATTCAATACATAAAACGACTACCGTTATTATTTCTTTTATATATGCCCATGATTCGAATATAAACTTGAAACTTTAAAGTGAATCATTACTATAAAGTGAACATTTCAGTTACAATTTTCTATGTTTAATAAATTTACTTACAAATAACATATAAAACTATTAGAAACGACACCCGATCCTAACTATATATGAACATGAAATTACTAAAGCATTACAAAAAGCTATTACGCCTAAAGTGATATAAATCGTAATATGATATCGTCAATTCGATAATAAAAAAAACATAGAAGTACTTAAAAAAAAGCATTAAGTGAAGATAACAAGTTGTTTGAACGGAACCTACATTAATAGGTTCCGTTCAAACAAATTGCTCAATTTGAGATGCCTTATTAAATATTGAATTAAGTTGAGTAAGACAAATAACGGATTCTGTTTTGTATAGAACGTGATCGTCCCATCGCTTCAATGGATTCGAATGGTAGTTATTTTGCAGTTTAATTAATTATTAACAACAATTACTTTAAACTTTTATTTGAAATACCTTTGACACGCACGTAATTTGTAGTAATTTTGATTATAGACGCCGTAGTGGCACAGTGGATGCCCCTACAATTACAATATGGTCAATATTATTAAATTAAATAATTGCAAATCTTATTAATTAATAGAAAATACAGTGTCAGATATTGCCTTTGGGTGTAAAAGATTTCGAATGGAAAATGGTAAAAGAATATATTTACTGGAACATTTATTTTTACCTTGAAGTATTAATTCAATACATTTTACTTCATACAAAATTACTTTATAAGTACTGTACAATTAAAATATCAACTTTTATGAGAATTATTAAACAAGCGGATAGATTTCTAGTGTAGAGTTTTATTACCAAATTGATATAGAGTCTATTATATTTTCACAATGATATTATTTAAGTCAGAATTTCTTAAGAAAATTTTCAATAGGTATCATATTTTTCTTAAGATCCACGCTGTATCTCGCATGTAGCAGGGAAGGAAGAGGGGGCAAAGTGTTAAGACACTATGTTTTTAATGTTCCGCCGTTTTTCTAGGCATTACATGTTAAGGGGCGGAACTTAACTCCGCGCTTTTCTTCGACACCGGAGCGAAGAAATGGGAATATTATATGTATGTATACATTTAATGTCAAATCTGGTATATAATCTATAATCTATAATCTATAATCTATATAAATTATATCATAATATTACAAAATGTTAAATATTTTTTAATTCCCGAAAAGAATTCCAATTCACACTTGGATATAATAGATCATAACAAAAAAAAACAAGGTAAGCTATAGTTATTTTTACAAACACTCACCCTAAGGTGTTGGTCAGTATAAATAATGTGCTCATTAGCACTGCCTATTGCGCTTGAAACACGTTTAAACTCGATTTATAATATTCAGTGACACTTTTAAAAAAGGATAGCTTTGATGCAAGTTGTGGGACAGGGGTACAAGCCTATGACTGTTGTGGGTTCGATTCTCACTCGAGGTAATTAAATATTTAATATTTTCATTTCTTTGTTCTGGTGTCGAGGCGGAACGCAGTGTTGAGTTCTGCGACTCAAAAACCTCTAGAATTCAGTTAAAAATGGGGAGTGAAATGTTTTAAAACTAGGCTCCCTCTGTCTACAGTGCCACAGCTGAAAAAAAAAGCATTTTCTAAAACTCTAAGAAATAATACTGAACTTTTTGCCTACAATATATCAGAGCAAATACGTATTGCGTACATTAATACAGTAACATCATACTATATTTGCTCTAAATAAGCGATTTAGAGCAACTTGTCAATATAACCGAGGTTTTATTATGTCTTAGAACACGAACGTATAAAATAAATAAAGTCACCAGCCTGTTAGGCTTATTTCATGTTCTGCATCACACTGCTAGTATTGTACGGTGATAAAATATGTCCATAGTAAAATAAGATCGTAAATAATATGACAATTTATTACATATTTTCGCATTTTTATAACTTTGCCAAGGTTTATACAGATCCATTACTAAATTAGAACAAAGACGTTTCTTGCTAATATAACTTGGCAATATAAATATATTATATATCACCTAGTGTTAAGACACTCCGTTTCCATTGAGATATTTCTTTTCTCACTTTCTATCGAATTCTTGAGGTATTGAGTGGTGGAACACTGCGCCGGACTTTGTCTTTAAAATTTTAAATTCAGATTCATTTCAAATAATTTTATTCAAGTTGAAATCACAAACAAATCACTGTTTATATAAGTTGAGCACTTCGGCAATGTCCCGTTGTATGCAGAACAGACGAAACAGATATTACTGTAAAAAGTAGGAATAAAATTGAATAATAAAAGAAACTAATATAAAAGAAAACTACAAATTTTTATATGTTTTCTTACTTACTTATAATAAGGAAGTCTTGATTATATTAAAGTTTGATTTGGAATCTGAGATCGATTTCACATATCAAATTATTTATATACAGCAAGTTAATGTCATGTAATGTTACCGCAATTGAATGAAAGATTTCCGAGTTACAGCGAAAGTTGACCATAAATCGTGGGTAATATTAATCGACCACATGTTTAGTTCCTTATATTTATTTATTTTATATTATTTTTTTACTATATTTTTTATATAAAAAAATATTTTTATCTGTTAAGCTGCATCTGAAGGTTCTGGACCGAAAAACTGACAAAAATTTAATAAAAATCTTTGTTTTGGGTCCTATTACTCTTATAAATGCTCCCAATAGCATTTTTTTATATAAGTTTAATGTAGAAATTCATTGTATCAAATCAAGAATAGTATCTATTTATGAATATATCTATAAAAGTATATACAAAGGTAAGATTTTTATAACGTATAGATATTTAATAGGTAAAGTATTCGTTATGTATCTTTCTTAAAGCTCGTTTTAATATTTTTTAAGATTCACGCTACACACTCCGTTCCCCACATTCCGCCGAATTATCGACACGTGTTGAGTGGTGGGACTGAACGCCGCACTTAGTCTTGTTTAGAAATTATTAATTCATTCCCCGGGTGAGAATCGAACCACACATTCCAGCACACGACTGTCACGTTTACAGTCCCACACTGTGCCACTGCGCCACGAGGGTCTCAAATAATTTAATATTTCAAATAATCATAAATCAATTTGTATTTTTCCACGATGTCCGTCGGTTCATTTTATTTGTAGACTTAAACAGCTTCTTTTTATTTACAACACGATAAATCAATTTGCATAAGTCGATTGAAGATCGGATAAGCTCGAACAGTTAGATATTTTATTTTGAATGATCAATAATAGTTATTATACTTTTAATAATATAGATTTTATTTAAGGTCTTTTAAAAATAATATTTAAGTAGTAATATAGAATATAATTTACATTTACGTGAACATTACAAACACTTTAGTATAACTAAGTAATTATTTGTTAAGACATCACATTTAAATTAATTTACTAAATTACGGCTGTAAATGTACGCAATCCGGTAAAATACGCATAAAGCAAGCAAGTGATTTTACAAAAATGTCACCTTGTTTGCCTTAAAACGCTATGTTGAATTATGTTCATACCATACAGGTTTTGCTAAAATGAAAATTGTAATAATTTAAAGTGTTTATGACAATTAATATAATTTATAAGCAACTATTAGTCGAGACAGTCGTCCCAGGGCCACAAACGTACGACTGTAACGCAATGGTTGTGTGTTCGATTCTTCCTTGTGGGAATGGATTTTTATTAATTAATATTAATTTCTATGCTCTTGTACCGAGGCAAAAACGCGGCGTTGATTATCGCCACTCAACATGCTATACCTCGAAAATTTGGCGGAAAATGGGCAACGGAATGTCTTAAAACTCGTTTCCCTCTGCCTACCCCTGATACATACGGTATACAGCGTGAAGCTGTAATAAGAAACTAACAGTAAAGTGTATATAAATAACATAAATTAGATACTTTTTATTATAATATTATTAAAACTATTAATAAAATTCATACTCACGCAACAATTATTAATCCTTTTTGTTGGCATTCCTCATTTCACGCCCCGTTCCCATCTGTAAAGAAAGAACAGTCTATTATCACCTTACACCAATACTATATTTTATAGCGTCACGCTGTGTACCGTACACGCTGTATAACAGGGTGGGCAGAGGAAATTTGGGAACCTAGTGTTAAGACACTGCCTCCCCATTAAACCTGTTCCACCCTTTCCGCCGAATTCTGGTATCGCGTGTTGAGTGGCGGTACTCAACGTCGCACTACTAACACATCACATTCATTTTCATTATTCATTAAAAATTTAATCCATTTTTCTATAATAATTACAAAGAACCCAAAAACCTACAAGGATTATTTCACCTGAAGGGCACAGTACCTATACTAAATGAAAATCTCCGTACCACTAAAGATCGGATCGCTTTCTTAGCCGGATAAAAAGGCGTTGCATCACGCTGAGGTCAGCTCCCAACATTGTCTGACGACAATGGCAATTGTGAGAATAAACAGAAACAATAGAGACTCAGTAATTAGCAAGCAATTAAATATTTATGCGGACGCAGCGTATTGTTCTTGCATTCTAGTTGTTAGATAAATAAATGGAATTTTTCAACTTTACGCTTTATCCCGTATGTGGAAGAGTAGGCAGAGAGAGCCTAGTGCTAAGACCTCTATTATTCGGTGGTGACAGCCGAATTATTTAACGTCAGTGTAATTAACAATTAATAACTTAGCAGTCTCCTATTTCAGAACATGCTTATGTCATAATTATGGAGATACCTATTAAATCCTTAAAAAAACGTATCTATTATTTTGATATACAAATAGAATAAATAAAAAAGAGAAAAAAACCCTATAATTACAAAACTAAAATGGACTCCAATACATAATCAATATCAAAATTTGAATGAAAATAAACATATTCAAAAACAACATAAAAACCGTTATAAATTTTCATATATGGCTACTCACAAATAAACATAAAATACAAAGTGCAAGTGTGAATCCATATATGGGCAGAGATCGAATAAAACGAAGTATAAACAACCCTTGCATAAAATGATGTCAACCGACAAGTTCGTGTAGGCAGCAGTGGGTGTGGGAACCGGTATCTTCAGGAGACCAGACAAGAAACAATATGTCGCTTATATCAATTTAATAACTCTAATTATGAACTATAACTCGTTTTGATGTATATATTACGGATATATCTCTACAGTTGTCTTAGTCAGAGTTCTTTCCAGTATAAGTCTAATTAGAGGATATATAACATTTCAATACTTTTTTTTATAGAAATAGTAGTGGAAATATTTTAAATATTTTTATTCCTTTAGCCCAGTGCAATTACAAATAAATATTAGACATTCTGCTTAAAGAAAAAATATTTAATAAAATAATTATTATATTACTTTATTAAAAAAATGATAGTTGATTAAAGAATGTAAGTAAAAATACGAACATAACATTGCACTCTACACTTAGGTAAATTCTACTTTCGTTAACGCGTAGGTGGATGGGTGTGACGCGACCAGAAATCATTTGAACAAATATGAACAGGTTATTAGGTAAACCGTTCCGAACATAATAAAAATCTAGGCTATATTAGACTAAATCAATTTCGAAATTTTTATTTATTACTATGGACTCAAAGGCGGCTTCGCTTGCTTAAATTGATTTTTAATAAAAAGTATCCATTGTCCCTCTAAGAACATGGGTACAAAGTTTCATGATAATCGATAGAGTAATTTTAGGGTGAAAGCGTACAGACTAATTTATATTTATAATATTAGTAAGATCATCTTGGGCGTCGTTGGAGGAGCCGGAAGTCTATTTATTCCGTGTTTATACATCTTGAAACAAATTACTACTAAAATAATATCTTAATAATAAAATTTGATATTTAAAGTTGCCATCAAAATAAGACTTCACACAACTAAAGTAAAAAGCTTACAAAGTCATACAATTTACGTTTAGTACTTAGTTATCAGCACGCGTCGTTAAACACGCGCAGTAATGTCATCGAACTTGGAAATTATAAGAAAACATGTAAAATACTGCCTATACCTATTATTATTATTAGCAATAATGTGATAATAGAAAACAGGCTTACCGCTACCTTTCAACGCACTTAAGTAAAATTAAAATTCCATTTCGCTACAATTAACATAATTATAGTCTCATGCGGGATTTCAATTACGTAATACAATTTTAACTATTTTTCCTCTTTAGAATAAGGATTTTACGGAGTGTCGTAACTGTGAATGGGGGCTATGGAGTTTATTTTATTGGGTATGTATTAATTAAGCTTTGGTTAGCTCTACGATTATTCTACATTCTGCTCTCTCTAATACGACAGACAGACTATAAATATTATTTATCGCTCTATAAATAAAATAAACGAAGAAAACAAAGTTACAGAAAATGTGGTTAACAAAGGTGGACTTATCTCTAAAACAGATTTCTTCCGGTCAACCTGTGGAAGGGGGTGAAAGAAGCAAATAGCGGGTTGACAAGATTGTGGAATATTCGAAAAGAAAAAAAATATAACATAAATAGGAAATATTAAAAAATATATACTTACATATGTACATATAATGCAATACATTAACACTAATATAATTATAATGTTTTTTTCAATGATAAATTATATCATATTTTTATATGATTTGTCGGAATAAATAAAATATTGCATATAGCTTTTGTAGTTGCACGTTTGGGGACTCCTGCGCCACGACTGGCCTCAATGTAGTGTTTTTTTTTAGTGTAGTGAAGCTTCACGCTGAATTCTGAATATAACAGGTTAGTCAGAGGGAATAAAATCATTATAAATTATAGAAAAAGTGGAATTTGCCTCTTGCCAGTAGGTACTACCTATTAAAGCAATTTGTCATAGTATAAACCGACAATATAATCAACTTGATAGGTTTTATTATCAACGTCAATATGATAGGTTTAGCATTTACATCATGAGATTGGTATCCCACGATTTCATTAATATCATCATCTAAAGCCCAAGTTGAGCGCTATAGTTAAATATTATTGGCATTTCGTGATATTGTAATGTTATTCCAATTTTATTAGCTGACAACTTGATATGGAACAAATTACATGGGTCCCTATAGGTGTAAGGGTTCCGTACTTCAAAAGGTAAAAATAGAAACCGAATAGAATCACTTTGTGGTCTGCCTGACCGTCACGACTGTCTACCTCGTGATCGCGTTAAATCAATATCAAATATTTAGTCCCTTGGAGGACAAAAAATCAAGCTTCTAAGATAACGTAATGAAAATATACGAATATTTATGCATCGTTTTTAGTACATTTTGTATGAAATTCCCCGGATAATCAAAATTTTGAGTGTACTTCCTCATGGACTTACAGTTATGAAATTTGACACAAAGTAAGAACTTCTAAATAAAAAAAAACGAAATAGGTGAAAATTTATAGGTTCTCCAAAGAAAAAAAATATTACAAAGTTATATTTGTAGTTGATTTCACACAAAATAAGTGCATATGATCGCAAACTTAAGTTTGTCTACAATTATAAACCTCCATAGGCGAGTCCGACTCGCACTTAACCACTGAGTGTGGTTTTTTTATACTAAATCTAATAATAAAATAAATTTGCGTCATACTTTTATATAATACAAGCAAATACGTAATGATGAATTGGCAAATCTACATATATATCTTACAACCAGCTCGCACAGTTAACTCAAATAAAATTCAAGTGTCAATAAAACCATCAATTAGAAACATAAAAGAGCATCAATTTAAATTCATGGGACCATACAACAAATCAGGTAAATTAAACGCACTTCGTTATTGCGCCTAGAGTTGTTGCTTAAGAGACTGAGACTTCTGGAGATAAAAAAAAATGTATATCTATTTGTAATATATATATGAAACCTGCCCGCACCGCTCACTTTTTGTCGAAACACGTTACGTTGACTTTTATTCGTACCCACTGCCCCTATGGAGACCGATACTCATATAAATACAATTAACCAGAAATTAAGTTTTTTTTTTCTCAACAAGACATTAGCCAAATTAAACTAACACCTCGCTCTAATTGACGTATTTGATGAATCGATTCGTTAACATTTTTACGACTTCGCCCCTATGACTAATAACGGTTTAATTTAAAGCTCGCAGTGACAGACATTACTATAATTTACAACCATTGAACAAAGCAACCTAATGGTAAAGGTATAGTAAATATAGGCACGAGGCCGTCGTGACGTGCGACTATAAAAGAGACGGTTGTGGATTCGATTCCACTCAGAAGATACTGATAACGACAACAACGAAGAAAAGCGCGAGTCGAGTTCTACAACTTATTAAATAATGTCTAAATAATTCAGAGCTTGAGGAACGGTGCGTCCAAACGCAAAAAAAAAAGAATATAAAAAGCGTTATATTTATGTATGGATCATTTGGTTTGCTCATTAAATCTTTGGTGTCGGCGAGTGTCTCCCATACGTTGTCTCCCAAGATATGAGATAGCATCAATCACAACGTCATGTAATGCTCAGCTTTAAATGTTACGACAAGATATCAAAACCCCATAAACTTGTTGGTCTTTGGAAAAATATGGTAATTAGGTGTGCCTTGGTATAATAAAAAAAATGCATTTATCTTTACATATAAAATTAGTTGGCCTATCAATTCAATTATATGTTCACAATGTATTAGTGTCAAAAAAAATTAAATACATTAATAAATTACATTAATTAAATACGTTAATTTATAAAGGATTATAATATTTTATGGCGGTTAATTGTTATCTGTGTTAAGACACAATAATTCTATAGAATTTATTTATAGTATTTATTGGACCAATTTAATCGATTTGTAACGTCAACAATCTTACTTTTTTTTTTTGGTAAGACTGAAACTAATTGTCTCTCTTTAATGTAGATATTTATTGATCTTAAATTATATAAAAACCGTTATATTATTTTTTTTCCACATTTTCTTGCAATAAAATATAAGAAATGCCATCAGCGATAGGAAGAGGGGCTTTCTCATCGCCTTAAACTTTAAGAACACGACTTAAGCCCTAGTGACATTTAAAAGGTATAGAAAATGTAGCTTACCTATGCATCCATTCTTTATACATACGTATAGAACTTTACGTATCCATCTTGCTTTTTATACTTTTGTTTTGTCGGTAAAATAGTAGGTATGTGCCATTATCGATAAAGTAAATTCAATATATTTTATAATATTTGACTTTATTAAAATTATTTATTTCTGTAACAACGAGGCTAGTCGTGGACGAAATCTGCAGCCCTTGCGAGTTGAGTCGCGGAGCTCAACGCCACGTTTTGACTCGTTACCAAAGCGGGAGAATGAAAATCTTAAATATTTCATTTCCTTGAGTGGGAATCGAACCCATAACCGGACGCGTTTGCAGTTGCACGCTTGTGTCTCTGCGCCACGACTGGCCCCTGATTAACGTCTTCCCATAAACATTATCTCAAAATAACCTTACTACGGCTCATTAAAATACCTAATATCAATTTAAAATTTACATTGCAAATAGCTAGTAATCTCAACAAGTTTTCAAGTTAAATAATCTAAGACAAGCAAAGGTTGGCACATGATACGTGAAGGTAGGTTCAATCTAATAAGGACCTGGCATCTCCGTTATCAGGCCAGCGCTGTCACGACGTTAGCGGGCCCCAACTCAGAGAGCGGTAAGATCCGTTTCGTTTCAAAGGAATTACTATGGTTGATGGATACCAATGAATGGAATGAATGGGTTAGTGTATATTTGAGTATATTAAAAATATATATTTTTATATTATATAATTACTTATTTACATATGAAATATATACATATAAAACTAAATAAGCGTTTGTTATATTAGAGGCCGCCTTGAAGCAGAGACACAAGCGTGCAACTGTAAACGTGATGGTCGTGAGTTCGATTCTCGGGGACTGAAATATGTAATGTTTTCATGTCCTCGCTGTAATAACTAGCAAAATCGCGGTGTTTAATTCTATACTCAACACGCAATGCCTCAAGATTCGGCGGAAAATTGAGAATGGACATGTGTTAATAGGGAGTGTTTTAACATTAGGTTCCGAAATACCCTCTGCCCTGCCTCTTTAAGCTTCACGTTACACATAACCTGCCCTTATATGTAGCTTGATTCTAAAACTCAAATATTATATAAACAATCAAATATTCTCCATAAAAATATCAACAACTTTAGTGATATCAACTTTGATTAAAGATTACACAAATATATTATAACCAAATAAACATAAAATAATAAACGGACTGTACGAGTATTAGTTTGTTTTACTAATTGCTTAATGCCGCTTATCTTTTAAACAGAATCAACTTAATTGTGGTATTCATTTAAGTTAAAGGTTTGATCGCAATTCGATTGGAATTTTACATAGAAAATGTATCACTTGTCCGACGGCTCGCACTACCTGCTGGTGATGTAATGAATCCCGATATAACTTACTGTACAAACGTCATGTAGGTTAAAAACTGTTCTACCAGAGAGAATACGTAAGCTCGATTAAATGTTTATGTCTAATAAATAATGTAAATAAATTATGTAATTACAAAACCAGTCGCTAATTTAATGATGTTCTTCAATTAATATTGGAAATAGCTTCAGGCTGTAGGTAGGTATTATACAATTTCCATTTTCATTAGAAATTAAAATAAATTGATCAACTTGACGTTGTATCGAGCACACAGCAGGGTCGGCAGAGGGAATTTGTTGTTAAGACATTCCGTTCTCCATTTTTACGCGAATTCCGGAAACATTGAGTATCGAATGGCGGAACTCAACGCCGCGCGTATTAAATAAATATTTAAAACCACTCTTACTATCAAAACACTTTACTGTCAAACAGTTGTGTTGCTGTTATTCTAATAATTCAAACCTGCTACCTTTTACGCCAAATTTATATATTATTTTACAGTTAGATAAGCCAGTTCAAACTTATAATTTGTGTTATCGCAGTGTATAATAACGGCAAAGATTACATTTAATGAAACACTTATCGAGGTTCGATCATCCAAATAGAGCTTAACCCGATAGCCTTCTATGTAAACATACGCTATAGTGGGCTAAATTATTAAGATTTTAATCTTTCAAATGAAAACGTAAGTGACCGCGCATGCCTTGCCGTTTTTGGAATTACTGAGCTATTGTATTCTATGTACTTTTCAAACGGTTATGATAGAAACTTAAATTTGGATACTATAATAGTTAAATTATAATTTAATTGTGTTGGTTTTGATTTGAGATATTAACACTAAGCTTCAAATTGTTTTTTTTTAAGTATTTTTAATTATTTTAATATGAGTTTTAGTTCAAGCAATATGTGGGCATTTTAAATTATATTTTACATAGAAGAATTAATTGGACACGCCGTTGCGCAGGCGCACAAGCGTGTTTACTCGATTCCCACTGTTATAAGGCGAAACGGAAAGGAGTGTTTAACGTTAGATTCCCTCTGCCTACCCTGCTATCTACGGCGTGAAGCTGAAAAAAAAACATAAATTATACAACGAGAATTCGAATCGCCAGACGATGATGGAGGTCCAAAGCTTGTCTCTAAAAAAAAGCTTAATATTAAAACTATTAATACACTGATTACAGCTTATAATAACTGTTAACAATGAAACTACCTGTTCTAAAATAGCGGCAAGTTTCGATTTCATTTCCAATAATAAAATAGTCCAGTATTTCTTTAGTTCAAAGGCGAGGTCGGCCACTTTTGGCCCGGCACGATAACGCCGCGGTTACAAAAGTCACGCGCTAGGTACCACATTTGCGGGCAAAAAATTATAAAGCCGGCTTAGTCGGATAATTTGCTGCGATTGCGCGGTGAAATAGAGTGGTCATTTCTTTTGTGTTTTTTTTTTTGTATTTTTATTTTAGTGGCCGCAGTCACGACGTTTTTAGTAATGTTATGTATGGGACAAGATTTCTACAAATATATTTTTTTATATTTTTCACAGTTCTTGTACATAGTACATACGGTAATATTTATGTAAAATACTTAAGAGTAGAATAAACACGTAACATATGACAACGTAGACCAGACCAGACCACTTCAACACGTAGAACCAATATGAATATAGATTGTAATTTTATAGTTCATCGAAAATATGTATGTAAGTAACCTTGCAGTCAGAAGTAACTATAGCAATTAAGTTCATCTAAATTAAAATGTAGGTACTTGATTATAATTGTAAAATTACAACATCTTATGCGTAACAATCTTATAGTGAAGAATATTTCCATTTTGATGAAGATGTTAAGTGAATATTAATTTTTTTTCAATTAATTTGCATATACCTTTAATGTTAATTATTAATTATTTTTTTTTATTGAAATGACATGTTATTATGTCTATCTATATAATATATAAAAAAATATTTTAAAAACCATTAAATATTAATAAAACTACACAATTTTAACACAAAAATACTTCCTTAAAAACCAAATTGCTAAAATCACTTCAGCATTTTCCAACATGACATAGACAAACATTTAAACTATTCATTCTATTTATGTTGGTTTTCTCTTCCAAATCTCATGCTGCGCCAGTAATACCGTTAATTAAATATTTCCCAATACTTAATTGCGTCCAATTAATAAATTACAAGGTGAAACTGAATGCCAGCGTCGATATTCCAAAACAATAATATAATATTTCTCGTAGATTTCTATTTTCCAATACTATTGCAAAATTTGTTTCCACTTACCAACATTTAGCAACGTAACAGTAAGACAATTTCAGTGATTAAGTTAAGACTAGTTTGCTGAAGTGAGTAACAAATATATGGAATTGGGGCTTCTCTGCGCCTGTAATCACTTACAGTTAGCCATTCAGATGTTAGCCTCTTGTTTGCTATTCCGCAACTCGGGTAGGCAGACCAGTTAGAAGCGATTATGTGACAAGTTTTCTAATAGTTTACCTACTTATTTATGATACTAATTTGTTTTAATAACTAAATGTATTGGAACTGTCATCATACTATAATTTGTACGTGAGATAAGACTAAATGGGGCGCAGGGGCACACTGTGACTGTAGACGTGACGGTTGTAGATTTGATTCTCACTCGAGAAAATTTATTTATTATTTACTTATTTATATTTTCATCATTT
The DNA here is from genome assembly GCA_037355905.1 of Heliconius aoede. NCBI lineage: Eukaryota > Metazoa > Arthropoda > Insecta > Lepidoptera > Nymphalidae > Heliconius > Heliconius aoede. The sequence continues at coordinate 13,179 of JBAIZZ010000034.1, forward strand.
CTGTGCAATGCAGCAAAAATTCGAGGGAATTGAGATGAAGTGGGGAATGAAATGGCTAAACATTAAGTTTAAATTTAAAATTAAAAATTGTAAATTGTATCTACGGTTAAAAATAATATTTTCTTGTAATAAATATTAATTGTATGTATAAAAACAATAATGTAATTAATATTTTATAATATTAAGAAAATTAGATATAATATAATAATAACGCAAAAAACGTTACGGACCAAGTGTATGTAGTGTTGTAAACAAAAAAAAGCATAAGGTTTCCTCTGCATACCCTGCAACATGTGGGGTACAGATATTTATAACAATGATATGAGACTGAAGAAAGCACATGCAAACAATGGCCACATCAAAATAGAAAAACACCGAAAGCCATCATTACATTAAAATTGAATCAATAGTGAATTGATTAGAATATTTATTAACAATATCAAGACAATAGCTTTGTTCTTGGTTCTATGCTAATAAAGTAGCGAGAATAAACAATAGTATTAGATCAGCAAGTGGAGCTGCGCCAAACATGGTGCTAGCACAATGTAAATCATAACAGCCAGTGCATCTTGCATTCAATTAGATTCTAATGAAATTTCTTCTTTCGAATATATTTGTTAAATATTTTCAAGTGGTAACTTAATTGTTGTAAATATAATATTTGATTTGAGGAAGTTGTGGCGCAGGTGTACAAGCGTACAAGTGCGACGGTTGTGAGTTTGATTCCCACTAGAGGGAATGGAATATTTTGTATTTCCATTTCTTCGCTCTGGTAGCAAGACAAAGCGCGATGTAGAGTTCTGCCACTCAACACGCAATGCCTGGTAAATTCTATGGTAATCGAGAAATGGAAGTGTCATAATGGAGAATGGACGATTTTCGGATACAATATGAAGCTATAATTTTTTATTATGTTAATAACTTTTTATCTCAAGTAAATCTTAATTTATAAACAATTCTTCTTAATTTGTTTCTCCTACGCGCAAATAACAACAACATAAGTCATTCTAATAAACGTTTTCTTTACAATTTACAAAATCAGCTGGTAAAGTTAATTCACGAAACAGATTTTATTCTACGAAGTACTGAGAGATATTGCCGTAACAAGAAGGTGGCAGTAAAGCTGCCAGTGACAGGTATCGACGTTGCTTACAAAACGGTACGTTTTCTGTACCAGTGGAAATGAGCCACGCCCACATCCCTCCACCAATAGACGAATAAATATCCAATAAATAAACCAGATTATTTAGTTATACGTTGAGTAATGGTCCTAACCCGTTCCGTTGGTGAGAGACTAGTAAAATATAGGTTGTTTTAATGACGAACATTGATTTTTTACTTAAGACGATACACTATAGATATTTCAAAGATAAACTGAACTGGGTTAGATGGATCCTCCACTAGGAAGGAAAAAAAATTTACGCGCGTACGTTGGCTTGTATATTTATATGCAGAAAAAGGGTGTCTTTTATCTATTGATTTAATGCCTCTTCGACTATGTTTTTAATATGTGTTAAGTAAGATATGCTTAAAATATATTCGTAAAAGTGGCAAAAACGATAGAAAAGAATGTTATATTAATATTATAAAATTTCTTTCACAAGCAAATTTCACTGTGTGATAAAAAATACCTTAATGTAAATATAAGAGTTTAAAACACCAGGTCTTGGTATTTGAAGTCAACACCTGCTCGATAAGTAAGCACAATGGCTCCCTACACAATATATGTGTACGGAAAACGTATAAAAATGTCTAAGAACACGTAGAAACGCCTCTAGCAGACCATTAAAAGGGCCACCTGCCGTCCGTGTCGCCGCGGTGCATAGCAAATCGCAATTTATACAAGCATTACGTAGGCGGGACTTGTACCTGTAACTAACTAAACTTCCAAGTGATATTTATAAGATCTATCTCCTCCTTGCCGGTGATCTTCCATCGTTTTAATGGAAGGCAAAATAAAATCAATTTAGATGAAGCGCGCTTTGATAAGTGGGTACGTTGGTTAGATAGCTATTATATCTGTAACGGCGCGTAGTTGTTCTCTTTAACGGTTGAAAAACATAAATTGCGATATTGCATTAGTTTTAGGTATTTGTAAATTGTAGGTAGGTATAATATATATGGAAGAATAAATTGTGTTCGGTCTCCACTAATTTCCATTTCCCCTTTGTTTAAAAAATAGAATACATCATTAATATTATTAAATAAATAAATAAAAGTTAAATAAATAAAATATAAAATTAAATAAAATGGTCTACTAAGCTTCAAGTTTTAACTACAGATATACTACTGGCGCTTCGCTGTCCTAACAATATCTCAGCTTTATTGTACGTTAATAAGATTTTAACTAGTAATTATTTAAATATAATTATTAACTGTCAAAACTCGAAAATAATTATAATATCAATATTTAAATAGTAACATATTCATACAAACAGGACTAAGTTTAACTCTATAGTAGTAAACTTCCTAATATTAATTCATCACTAACTTTATATGACTTAAAAAGCTAATAATATGTAATAAGCGATACAGATATTGTACTATATTACATATTATTATTATTTATTGTATTGTCAGCCTACGCCTCAACAACCGGCGAGTGTCCACTTTGTCATTTCTTGTAAATCTCAAGGATTGTACAATTTGAATAGGAGTAAACTAGGAATTGTGGTCGATTGTGTATCTAGTTCATGATTCATATGACGTTTCGAAAAGGTTTAGAAACGATTTTCAATGAGTCGTATCTCTTAAGATTAATATTTATGATGACATGTGGGATTTGCGTCGATCTTGCTTATTTTTAGCTTAAGTTAATTAAGTTTTAGGTAGGGTACGGCATGGAGTTTACGCTAGAGGAGTGTTATACGTGAACAGCAGGGTTACTCGAAGCAGGACAAAACAAAAGAGGTGTATTTCTAATATATACAGATAATTGTATTCTCTTGAAAGTTATTGTAATGTTAATTTACTACCTATCATACAGACAGACAAAAACCGACTGCAGGACATCGACGTAATTTTTTTTACATTCACAAATATTATTCAATTATACTTTCAAAAGATAAAAACCAGAAGTAAATCTAACGTCAGATCTCACATAAAGTGAAATTCGTACCTGTCAATTGAAAGTGTTTTAAAAAAAATCCAATTATGTATTCCGAGCGCAAACTTGATTAGTCTGATAAGTTGGCGCAAGTAGTTTGACAGCGTAATAGCGGACTTGGAAAAAACTTCAACGCGTTCGACAGTTAATTCAATTTATATTTCCCCTAATAATGTCATTAGATAGTATTTGTTATAGTTGCTTTTTTTAGTAGGCAGGGAGAACCTGGCAAGCTAATATAAATACACTTCCATTCCCCAATTTCCACCGACTCCTGGAGTCATTATCGCGTGTTGAGCGGCGAAACTCAACGCCGCTTTTTACATCATTACCAGAGCGAGATAATGAAAATATTAAATATTTCATTTTCGAGTCAATCGAGTGGGAATCGAACCCAGAATCTATCAATGTGCCTCTACACCACGACTGGCCTTAGACTTAGATATTACTTAGACTAAAAACTTATAATTGGTTATGGTAATAAATTCTTTAACTGTAATTTTTAGCTTAAACTAATCCATCGTATAAAAGAACTTTCATTATAATACATATATATATCTTTTAACAACAACTACTAAGTAACATAACTACTTCTGTTATTTCGATAATACCTAGCTGGTATTATGGCATATCTTAATTAAGGAAACAATATCCAATATATGACTGGGTGTGTATACAAATTAACACGACACGACATAAAAGGCCACCAGTTACATTCCAGATTGATTCATTGATTTTGATTTATACAACTGATATAAGTTTACGATATGCAAAATAGTTTGGCAAGAGAACCATAATTAATTAATATAAACCAGGAAAATCATGTTAAAATAGGTTTCTATATTACTAATTAGGTTAACACCCTATCAGACTGTTGAACTAAAAAGTTAAAGTATTTTGTAACAAACAATGATTTCACATATATTAGTTATTTCTTATCTTATTCTCGCACAAGTTGTTCATCAAATCTACAACTGTGAACTGCGACACAAATATTTAAATAAATCGGAACGCTCTATATCAAAATCTAATAATTTAAGTAAATCCAGCCATACGAAGCTTTACAAAGCTCTTTTCTTTTGCAATAAAACCGATGGCCCCAGTAAGTGTGGCAATCAAAGCTGACTCCAACATTCGCAGTGTACAACGGGACATCTTTATGGGAAATTACATGAAGATTTTATCATGCAATATTACATATCACGCAGATCGCATAACCGTAAGTAACTTAGCTTGTTAGAAGATGAGCGTGTACTGCCGCGTTGTTGAGCGATTTGTCATACAATTTAATAAATTAAAAATTAAATCCCGCTGTATCCCGCACACAGCGGGGTGGGCAGAGGGAACCTAATGTGAAAACACTCCTTTCTCCACGTAATATGCAACAATAGCAACGAATACTCTTTGTTAATTGGTTAATTATTGAAAACTCGTGACTTAGACGTTTGCTGTAACTGTTATATTATCTGCAGTTTATACAAAATCTACACATAAATTACAACTTATGTTTTCTTCTAATGTATAAGCTATATAACTGCAAAGTTTTATCTAAATCCGTTCAGTAGTTTTTGCGTGAAAGTGGAACAAACATCCATAAATTTATACATTTATAATATAAGAAGGATAATATTTATTAATCTACACCTAATCGGAAAGATGTTATTCATAAGTTATTGTATTTACTTCCTGTTTATCTTGGGCATGACGAGTAGCCGACCTAAACATTATAGTTTATTTGAGAAAAAACTGGTAAAAAAATACAGGGTATTTATAATAAACATGCGAAGGTAGTTTGAATCCATAATTCTATCGTGTAGTCAGTTATTTTGAACTGGCACTGGCAACTAGACACTGACGATATTTTATTTTATTTTATTAATATATATTTTTTTATTATATATTTTATTAATATTTAAACATTTTATATATAGTATACCTTTTATCTATAGTATACAAAGTCAGTACCCTGATTATTCCAATAGGTATAACAGTTACATTCATATAAATCAAACATACCAAGAAATAATTTTAGACTTAGGTCTATAGTAATTACTAACACTATAATGACAGTTAACTCGTCTTCCTCCATGATTATAGATACCAATGGAATGTGAAGCAAAATTATATATTTTAAAATGAGTTCATACAAAACCAACATATGAGGCCGTCGTGGCGCAGTGGTACAAGCGTGTGACTGTAAACGGGACGGTTGTAGTTTCGATTTCCACTCGGGGAAATGAATTTTATTTATAAATTTTTATTAAGTATTCAAGGCAAGTGGAGTGCGAAATAGAACTAATTACACGTTTGTTAATATTAAAAAAAAAAACAATAGGCAGCTTAATTAGAGATTAATTTAGCTACAGCGTGTCTAACATAAAACTAATCGTTGAATATTTCTGTTGCAAATTTTTTGTTGCTTCTATTATAGTTTTTTGTACAAAACAACAATATTGACCGACCAGTGACCAGTAAAGCGTATCTTCTCTACTCTTCAAACTTCGTACTCTTTAAATGATTATTTATTAAAGTCAAAATTATTTGTTTTATGTTACACATTTAAGTTGAATTTTCTATTTTCTATTATTACATACGTATGTTAGGCAACAATTTAAACTTGTCACCTGGACGAATGAGAGGAAATTCAGATAAGCCGACAACTAAAATGTATTGAATTCAAATTTAACACCAGCATTAAATTTAATGACTGAGTTAGTAGTATTAATAAAAGCTCTGAAACCAGATTTTATGTTCAATATTAATATAAATGCTTTTTCTTATTCAAATTTCACGGTAAACGACCAGTAATTGGTCGAACTCACTGATAATTTTATTCAAATTACTGTGTTATGAAACAGTTTTATAGATTATAGATTTTTTATTATATTTGTTTTGCGTTATCTAAAATCGTTATATTATTTTTAGTTTTTAAAACAATTTCAGTATTCGGAACTGAACCATTGTGCTTTTAAAGTAAATTTTAATATGAACAAATATTTTACAATAACTAACTTATAACTATCAAAGGAGCGAACCATTCGATATTAACAATAGTCACAGTTTTTGTCGATCTGTCACTTTTCTTTAATAAGAACTCAAACGTGTGACGAAATCTCCGCATACTACTTTTACTGTAGACAGCGTGAAAGATTTTATTACATGATTGTCTATTATTATTACTTGTCTATTGTAAAATCTAGGACTTAGAAGTTTTAAAACTATTGAAGGCTCAATCTGTCCACAGGATGTTGATATTAAATTATTTAGTTGGTTTATTGTTAGGTATGTAATTTTTTCTTTTTTTTTCTAGCTTCTCGCCGTATCCCGCACACAGCAGGGTAGGCAGAGGGACCTAGTGTTAAAAAATTCCATTCCCTACTTTCTGCCGAATTCTGGAGGCATTACGTGTCGAGTGGCAGAACTCAACGCCGCGCTTTGCCTCGCCACCAGAGCGAAGAAAAATGGAAATATAAACGTAAATAAATATATCACTTCCTCGAGTGGGAATCGAACCCACAACCGTCGCGTTACAACCACACCCTTGTGCCACGGCGCCACGACGGCCTCTAGGTATGATAATAAAACAATAATAACGGTTCTTACGGTGTATTTTTTTCTTCTTTTGAGACGTTTCGGCAATGTACATTCTACTACTTCTTTAATTTGAATCTATCCAATCGTGAGAATGTAACTTAATAAACCTACGACCACCATCGCCACTAATTCTAAAAAAAATTGCGTAAACAAAACAAAACACTGTTACGAGAGCGTTATCTCCAGATAACGAACGGCTAGTAACGATACAACGTGTTCTACACGATACCCCAGCGAACAAAATTAACGTCAACTGGAACTGGGCGCTACAATAGAATAATGGCGTTATTACTTTAGATTTATTACGTTTATCGATAAACAATACCCAGCCGTTTCGCCTTTCTTTAACGGTGTTGGCGCGGACCAATTTAAACGAGCGGTCGAAGTCTATCAAGCGTTGCAGGTCTGAGCGCAGCACAGACACATTCGTGCAGGATATTGTTTTAATTGGCTGAAAGTATTGGTGACGTATAATATTGAATTCAATTTTATTTTAAAATAAAATTCGTTGTAGTGCAGCGTCTGTTTGTGTATACGACTGTTGTGGTCTCGACTCCTCAAAAACTGCAAATGACTCATATAATATATATATTTCCTCGTGCTGGTAACAAGGTGAAGAAATGCGTTTAGTTATTATTTATTATAATTTAATTCAAATTCTAATACTAAATAACTTGAAGAATAAAAACAAATTACTCGACAAAACAAATAATTTTACTATATTTTTGCGATTGTGTAGATAATATCTTAAGGAAGCCACATTTTACATGTACCTACAGGTAAACGATACCATCAAGCCTGACACTGAAAAATCGTGGGAAAAACACGTGTGAAGCAATTATTACAAGAGCACACCACAATAAAGAAGCTCCTGGAGATGTCTGGATAAGCTCCTATGTCGACCTACAAATAACCTCTTTGAGATAACACGTTATTGCACAGTATTTTGTATTTAAAACTTGTAATATATTGATAAAAGATAAACTGTATTTTCTTAACTGGCTTTTTTGTAGCTATTATTTTTTTAATAAAATATGTCAAAATAAAGTGTCCCGATATTAATTCATTAGATTATTCTATAAATTCCATGTCTGATGGCAGAATACAAGAACATCGTAATTTATTTCTTGAAACTGTAAACTTTTTTTATATAAAAATACGATCGACGTTACGAAAGATAAAATATTTTTTTCTCTATATTTAGCACTTAACTATGTAGGTATATACAATTATTGCAAGTGTTACTTATCACTACTATTGTAGTCAATGAAGGTAACGGGTAAAAGTGTGGAAATACTATAATATAGTAATATTATCAATGATTAAAATATTATATATTTTATTCATATTTTTTAAGCTTCATGGTGTATCCCGCACACAGCAGGATAAGCAGAAGGGAACCAGGGAACCTAATTTTAAGACACAATTCTTGAGGCATTGCATGTTGAGTAGCGAGACTCAATGCCACGGAGTCCCTCGTTACCAGTGTAAGGAAAATATCATATTAAATGTTTCTTTCCCCTAAGGGAAAACCAAACCCACAACCATATGTGTCCCTATGCGACCATTTTATTTATTTATGTACCTAATAATATATTATGTTGAAAACTATCCTACGGTTTCTCCTGCATATACGTTGTTTCTGCCAAACCTAGGCATAAACAACATAGTGACAAGACACTGTCTTATTTTTTTTCTGTTTCCCATTCAAATTTATAACGTACATATTTACGTAGGCGTATATAATGATTTAATATATATTTAAAAAAAACAAGATAACTCTACACAACTGAATAGTAATAAAAGGGCGCCATCGGTAGCGAAACGTGAACGATAAGTCAGCGATACAGCAACGGTACCAGAGATCGGCATAGCCATTCCTTATCTAGAATCACCACGATCGGAATTTAAAGTTGGGGTACTGATTCAAGTTATTGGAGTGTAGTGCTGATAGAGGATTTGAAAATAACTTAGAATTTTTGCCAGAAGCTTTCTAGATGAATTGGCTTAGTATAAAGACGTGGAATTAGTAAAGTTGGCGACAATTCCGCAATATGCGGATGATAAAATAAGTAAACAATAAATATGCCACCAGAACGAGAATGTGGTGGTGGAGTGGTAACGAACCCACAACCGTTATGTATATAGTTGCATACATATAATATCTACAATATATAAACAAAAGTTAAGTAAACTATAATCAATTCAAAGTTAGTAAGCCTCTGTTCTCAAGACTCAAGATTATCTTCATTTACAACATCCTGTATACAGTGAAGGACGTGCAAATTACATACTACAACACCACTATACAAGGACTTACAATAAACAAGAACTTTCATAGAAATTTTATATAGAAAAGTCAAAAAGTTTTCATCACATATAGACGTGTAGAACTTAAAGCTTAGTTAAAAATAATAATCAGCTTCTTAGGTAGGCATAGTAAACTTAGTGAAAAGACACCCCATTTTCCGCCACATTCTGGAGACATTGTATGTTGAGGGGCGGATGTCAACACTGCGCTTTGCCTCGACACCAAAAAGAAGAAAAGAAAATATATTTTAAATAAATATTTAATTTCATCGAATGGGGGTCGAACCTCCAACCAGTCGCGTTTACAGTCACTCACTTGTGCCCCTGCGCCACGTCGGACCACTTTTGATTGATTAAGCTTAATGTTTGTTATTTAAAATAATTATTGTTTTCAGAACATATTAAAAGTCAAAAAATATTCTTTAATTATTTATAACTCCACAGATATATGACTCTAGTGTGGTGACTTTAATAATAGATTGAGTTTTTTTTTAGAATTAAACAGATTCGAAAAATATGTACCGTTTTAAAATCCGACCAGATTAAAAAGTACATTATATTATTTGCTTCATAAAGTTGAGCAAAAAGATTCGTACGTGCTTCAGAATAGTAAACTTATGAGCCAGCGCGGCTATTCACCGCATTTCGAAACTTTAAGAAAAAAAGAAATATACCTACCTGTTTAATATTATATTGAATGTAAATATTTAAAAAAAAAGCCAGGACTTAGTGTTAAAAAGCGTCTGTAAGCGGTACATATATTTTTATGCGGTTGGGAATTAAGTGAATTCGTAATGTCTCATATTACATGTTGATTGTCGGAACTCAAGGAAATGAAAAGGAGTATAATAGTTATCTTAAGTGTCAGTGTCCCACTGCGTACCCCAGCCTCTCGGCTTTTTTAAATATTTTTATTACAATCAAACTATATTTCTCAAGAAACAAAAAGCTTCAAGAAACAAGAATTTCTCAAGAAACAAAAAGCTTCATCAAGCGATCATAATATCGAGGAAAACATTACTCTTGTTACTATTATACTACTTAATTAATATATCATACTATCTCTATAGGGTTGCAGTTTAATTTGATAAATGAGTCTGAAAGCAGTCAGGATTTAGTTTTATCTACTGATAATATAAGACTATTAATCTCACATATTACTCGTAATCCATTAAAACGGGTTACTAATGATCACAAACTGGTTAACAAAAATTGTAAGGCGCGCCCATAACGGTGCAATCTTTGCCCATAAAAATCTAATAGTAAAACGGTGTATATAACATAATTGATTAAAATAACTGTGAAGACACTAAGTTCATTAATATTGACGAAAATTAAATTATTTTGTCAATTTTTATTTACCTATAAACATGATTTATCTTCCAACATCTAGAGGATTAGGCAGAACGTCTTTTTGGTGAAATTAAACTTACCTAAGAGTCAGTAAGCAACAGCATAGAATATATTTTCACGAATGAATCATTTGAATCCAATAGCATTCATGTAAATAGATAGAAATTAAAATAAAAGAGAAAATAGATACACTAAAAATATGCTTACAAAGTTATAAAACTTTTACTGGAACGCCATAGAAATATTATTAGAATTAATCAGTAACGCAACTACGCAACTAAGTATCGTGAACTTTATAGACTAACATTTGACCATTAGGTAAGTAAAATAACAGCACATTAGATAAATCGAATACATTGTCTTACAAGTTGCAACACTATTAATGACTCGCCTAATAGCTGAATTCATAGTCTCAGGTAATTTAAATGGTTACCTAAGTTTTGTTGAGATTTACCTTTGTATTCACGTCTCTACTTTGAGGCATTTATATACTGCTTAAAAGATCTTTAAAAAAAAAAAACAAAATTAAATTTAATAAGCTTCACGCTGTATCCCGGAAACAGCAAGATAGACAGAGGCAGCCTAATGTTAATAAATAATAATTAATTCCCACGAGCGGTGATCGAACCCACAACCGATGCGTCTTAGTCTTTAGTATAAGTAAGTAGATACTAACATACCTATTAAATACATATATATATATATATTATATTATAACGTGTAGAAAGAACACTTTGAAGTTTGAACCAACACTTATAGAATAAACAAGATGTTATTAAAAAACGCACATAGAAATCTGACTAAGAGAATTGATGATAGCGAACCGACGGACAAAGATGAAACGTGTAGAGACCAACAAGCGACATGACTTAAACAATGACGGATATTATATATAGATGGTAACACTAAATAAATTACAGCGCGAGTCGAACATCCATTAAGTTATCATTAACGTTTATATGTATAAAATGTATGTTATATTTAATTTAAACGACTTTTTGGGCTTCGCCGTTTTTTTTTCTTTCAGATTCACGCTGTATGTAGGGTAGGCAGACGGAACTTAGTGTTAACACACGTTGTCCTCACTTTTTGCCGCAATTTTCAATCATTACGTATTAAATGACGGAACTAAGCGCCACACTTTGTCTTGTGAGAGAGTAGAGCGAGAAAATAAAAATAATAACTATTCGAATATTCAAATAAATTATCCAATTATCTAAATAAATCAAAAAATAAAAACTGTGAATGTAACAAATTAATTATGTGTAAGTGTATTAAATATTTTACTTATTCGCATAGCAAATTTAGATTTATTCAATGAAAATATCTATCCATCTTTATTAAATCGACTATCGGCAACAGAAGCATTATCACTTCGAACTAGGGCAGATATGTTCCGTTATTCAAACCTGAAATATATAAACACAGCTAACCTAAGCGTGCCAAGTGTGCACTTCGCATAAAAGTTGATAAACATTTTGTTTACTTAGAACGCAATCAGTGAGAAATATTAATATAAATACATGACTTGGCTTTTTTAGACAGGAAATTCATAGTTTACTTTTACGTTATTATATATTTTCTATGTGACGTTTCTATTTTTGTATAATTATGATTCTCTTGCGCAGAAGAAAAAGTAGTGTTGCATTTGCTATTTCATATATAAAAAAGAGATATTGCTTGTTTAATATCCTGCGATTTGAATACTTGACTGACGAAAAAGTCGGTTGTAAGTTCAAATCCCACACGGAGGACAAAAATTCACTAGGTTCTCTTTGCTTGTTGCATATACAGATTAATACTATTAAGTTAAAATACATTGCAGCTTCTAAATAAGTAGGTTTTAACACATTTATTCATAGATTTAGAAAATAATGTTCCTCTAGATAATTTCTGTTCAAAATAATTACATCCTTAAACTTAACATTCCAGGGCTCCTGCACTGCTAGCTGACAAAGACCTTATTAGCTGAAGTTCGTGTTCAGTGAAAGATTTACCTAATGCGATTTCGAAGTACCGTGCAGAATTACGTGTGGTCTATAGTGATTTGGTAGTCAATGAGCCAATTTAACTGAAAACGTACTAAATTTTTATTTAAAACAAAATTATTATTGTTTGCATGTAAAATTATCGTTCTATTTTTTGGACAGAGTGTTATTTAGCTTTTGTACATCGTAAAAGCTAAGCCAATTTTCAGCTTTAATATTTGATGTTAAAATATAAAAAAAAATTCAACATCACGCTGTAGCCCGCACACAGCAGGGTAGGCACTGGGAACATAATGTCTAGACTACACTACGTTCCTCACCTTCTGCCGATTTTTTTCGAAGCATTGTTTGTTGAGTGGCGGAAAGCTTTTGCCTTGTTGCGAAATCCCCCGAGTGAGGATCGAACCCGCAACCGTCGCGTTATACTCATACACTTTTGTCGCTACACCAGGCGGCAAATAAAGTATGTTTCATATTAATTGTGAAAGATAGGAAAGGAATCGTTCTGGTAAATTGTATGACGCATAACAAAATCGTTACATCGTTATTTTATAGCCCGAAGGTAAAATTTGCACACTACTAACCCCAATATCGAGAGCCGTCGTGGCTCTAATTTGCACATCGTTTGTATCATTGTTTATGGCGAAGATATATATTCTCATGCACGCTACGCATTCGTACTAAAGACATTCATGTTCTATAAAGAAATGGAAATATAAAAAAAAACATTTTTTTATATTTCCAATTCTTTTTAGATTGTAAAACGATTTATCTGTAAAATTAATAAACTATTATGTATTTTTCACATACCTACTATCACTATTTGTATTTGTTTGTTAAAAACACTGGCACCATTTATATTCAAAGTTTATGACTTAAAAACTAGATTAAAAACTATTTATTAATATTTATTTTATGGTATTGTTGAGCCATACTACTGTAAAGATCAATTCCCGGTTGGTATCTCCCACCCACAATAAGGTGCGTTTACATTGTCATTTGAGCAGTGTTGAAACAGTGCGGATTTGTAGCATTAGTCGAACACGGTCGCGATCAACAAGGCGCAACATAAGTCTCTAACAAACGGCACACGAATATCTTACGAAGGTACTGTGAAATCAAATATGGTAGGTTCAAATTTAAAAAAAAGATTTATACTTATTATATTAAATGTCCTCCTTTCTATAGGCGTTCATGAGTGTCGCGAATAATATAAATAATAGATAAGTAAAAATAAATAAAAGGCAGTCGATAAAAAACAATGTAAAATACAAAGTATATAATAATTAGAAATTTATCTGTTTACCTACCTCTGTTAAGGGAGATGTATAAGTCCACATATTATTGTTTTTTTATTAAAATATTATATTTTCCAACATTCTTCTAAATCCATAAATGGTTTAGAATAATAAATTATACACGCGTTCTCTAATAGTATCACTTGCCTATACTAATTAGAACTATAAAACTGTAAATCACACACTGTCACGGTAACATAACATTTTGTATAGCGAAACCCTGCGTAGGCTGTAGTCTTATTCAAAGCCACGCCCCGCATTTAGAGATCACCGACCATAATAGATCAATTAAAACTAGTATAAGCCTATTCAGTATTATGCTATGTAAATACTATGTAAATGTGGATTATAACTAAGTCTCACCTATGTTAAGTCTCTTCATAACTGCATCCAATCTGTAAATGAGGAATAAAATTATTAACACAAAAAATATATATTTAAATAAAATTATTAAAAAAATAAAAATTCTATAGTATCCATTTTTACCAATAAAATATTAGTAACACATAACAATCGACACAATATAATATCTAAATGTAATAACAGCTCTGTATCGAATTGTAAATCACGACGGAAATTTTTCCCGTTATTTTTTTAACTAACGCTTTTTGTAAAGTAAATAGTGACAACTTGAATAGTATGTCACTATTGCCCATTTTCAATTATGACGTACAGTAAATGAGGTCCGAACCTTGAAAAACAAATTAGAAAGTATCAGAAACTTTGAGGAGTCGTGATTTTATGGACAGTCGTGGAGCAGGGGTACAAGCATGCGACTATAAACGCGACAGTTTGATAAAGCGCAGCGTTGAATTTCGTCACTCAACACGCAATGCCTCTAGAATACGGCGGGACGGAGTATTTTAACACTAGGTTCCCTCTGCCCACCCTATGTGCATGTGTGTTTATGTATTCTGCATAAAACTAAAAAGTGTTTGAAGAGAACAGTTTAATACAAGGGGCACGCAAGCGGGGTTAGCCTCGCGACGCAGTCGAGCGCATTAAAGTTCAAGGTGATTCGATATTTATTTAAGAAAGTAAATTATGATTAGATTTAATTATGATTTAATAAAAATTCCATAGAGTAACAAAGATTTTCGATAAGTTTAATATAATAGCATAAGTCAGCGCGCGCGAGACAAAAACCTTCAGAATGTTAAGTCTATGGGAACATTTTTTCAATTATCTCAAAAACTACAATCACGGTTCGGCTGATTTTCATTTCAGGATAAATTTACGTCAACTTGTTGATGTGTGCGAAATGGCATAGATGTAGCTCGAAAATAAGCAGAGGAGTTGAAAATTTGAGTAGTAAAAGCTTCGCTTTGCTAAGCTCAATGTCTCAATTATCTGTGCTCTATGTCTCAATTCTCAATAGTCGATAAGATAATAAATCAATAATACATATTATTATTATTATAACACAATTCTGGTTACATGTTATTGAAATAATATTCCATAAGAAAAATGTACTGAACACGAGCAATAAAAGACAGAATAATTGAAATGTATAAATCAGAATTTGCAATAAGACGCATTGGATCACGTTGAGGATTGAATCACTTTTTGCGTTCAGTACCACTTCCTTTCACGGACGCCCGTCATCATTTAATACTTAATAATAATAATAGTAGACACGGTCTGCGGCGACGCAAAAGACTTTTGTCGATAAACCTCCATACAAATTGGAATAGTGTCGATATAAAAACGTAACTGTCAAAGTGACGTATGCTTTTACTTAATGCTGTGCTAGCCACGTATTGATAAACGTGTAACAGATTAAATTTACGCATCTAATCGGTTTGTAGAATGTATTAATTATTAATAGAAGAATTAATATAGTTTTCTTTACTTTATCATTAAAATAATAATAATAAAAAAAAGACAATAATGGTTAAAAGTAATGAAAATATAAAAAAAATTAATCAAAATGAACATAGGAAACATACTTAAGAATTCAACAGGTATAAAATTCTGAATGTCGGACACACCTACCTACCTACCAATGCAGTTGCAAAATTATACGAGAATCTTGATCATGCTATCGTGATTCTAAGTACGTGACCAACGCGGACTAATGTAAACAATGGTGTACTATAATATAAATAAATGTGATAAGGTTACATTTTATGTTGGGCGAATCTCCTTTTGTTTGACGCACAGTAACTTAGTACATAAATTTGTTAGAGAAATGGTTTTAGATTATTATAATACTATTGAGTTCAAAGGCACATGCCTTGCTTATGCATTTGATTTCGTTTCTTGAGAGCCTTTAAGTATGTTTTCTTCCACGTTGACAAGACAACGTTTAAAGCACTCTAATTAAACGTTTGGTTACACCAAAGAAAAGTTCTAGTAACTAGCGGAAAAAATGATAAATAAACACGAGTAAATAATAATAATAACAAAATTAAATTCTCTCTCTAATGATTACTCCTCATATTTCTATAAAGTGGTAATTTCAATCTGTGCAGCTAATTTTCTCACAAATAGTCTCCATAACATGTAGGAAGAGATTTAGGTTCAGAGTTTGACAAATGCCCAGCGTCAGCCCGCGTTGAACTCGAAACGCTTTACATACAGTCTCACGATCGTGATATTGTTATTAAAATTACAAGGGTGTTCATGTATCCAATTTGCAGATTTACCAGAAACTATTACCTAAAGATAATTCATCTTAAATAATAAGTACACGAGAACGTTATTTAGTTAATATTTTGTGTAGATGATACTATGTAATACAATTTTTTTATAGTATTTTATAATGTTACTAAATTACTAATACACAAAAATTAAAAAAGTATCTGATTTCTTTTTTTTTTGATTTTTTAAATTTTATAATACACACACCATGTATAAATAATTTTACTTCAATTGCCTATCAATATTACATTACAATTAATCACATTCAAAAGTGTAAACCATTGACTGAGCGACTGCAAAAAAAAAAGTAACAAGTTTATATTTAATATATGCTTATATATTAATATATGATTAATTTATCATTATCATTAAATTCCAGAAGAGTCACAATAAAAACAATGATATTTTATTAATTTTCCAATGCTTACAACGCAATAAATAACGATGCTATTATATAATAATATAGACGTCAGCAAAATACAATTATATAAACGATACTGACACACCATTAAAGAAATATGATATGTTAATTTTTGTTACATCATTAATTATTATGTGTTTTTGATTTACTTTTTATTTCATATCTTTTTTTTTGACTATATAGAGTATTTATAATATATATTAAAGATAATTTTAGTCAACTTTTACTATAAATAGAATTTAATTTATATAGAATCATATACATTAATAATATATTATATACTATTTCATTATACTTCTGTGAATTTGTATACCAAACTAACTGTAATCTATTAGATCTAAACGAGCCAGTACATCTACAAAGTGCAATGGTGCTGTACCGTGCTAAAGCCACGTGAAAGTTCTCGACAGCCATGTTCAATAGACCTCAATGTTAACATAGAGTTTAAAGATCTATGTATTAACAGACGGATTGTAATTAAATTTTATATTGCTATTACATATATGAATATATATTTAAATTGATTATAATTAAAAATATTTATTTAAATTTACATTTCTATTTTATCGCTCTGGTGTCGAACACGTAATGCCTCCTGATTTATGTGGATAGTGGGGAACGGAGAGTTTTAACACTAGTTTCCCCTACTTACTTAGAACAAAACAAGTAATTTCATTAATTATCAAATAGAATCACGATACATTAAGAGTTTATACTTTAAAAATTGCTTTTAGTTGTTTATCCATTTTAATGTACATACGAGTACATACATACATAATTTGCTATCTTAATCACGTTTTATGACAAAATTGTCTACTCTAAGGTATGCCATGACGTCAGTATTTCAAGCAATCAAGGCTTATAGGACAAGAACTTTAAATGCCAAATATGGTATTACTATAAAATCTGAAGGCACATTTATTTATTATAGAGTTACACAAAAGGAACAATTCATGCTATTACATTTCACACTATCGCATTACAAATAATTTATACCTTTCAACAACAAATAGTTTATTCGAAGAAATTAAATATTAATATTTTAATTTTTTCGTTCTGGTGGTCGAGCCAAAGCGCGACATTGCGCTCCGTCACTCGACATGCAATGCGTCCTGAATTCGGCAGAAATTGGGAAACGGAGTGTCTTAATGATAGATTAATAATCCAATTAACAAATTCAATAAAAAAAATATAATAATATAAAATATATTAATAATTGTTAAATATTAATAATAGCATTTAAAACTTGCAAGTAGAATCCACGTATGTCTGTACCCGCTGGTGTTATCAAACTGACGCGGTGTAAACGATTGGAGATAGGCTTTGAGCTCTGATAAAAGAGAATGGATGTTAGGTATTCACGTCTAGAGTTAACGTGTTAGTTGCTAATTTATCGGCACTTAAAATAAAGGCTTTAATCGGATAAAATTTTTATTTCCTATAAAAAAATTGAGATAAACTTTTTGTATGATAAAAAAGCCTTTGCTGTCGTAGCACAGAACACCAGCAACTATGAAGGCGACGGTCGTAGGTTCGATCACGTTGAGTTTCGCCTCTTAACACGCAATGCCTGAATAATTTGTAGGAAATTGGGGAGGTGGGAAAAAATCACTTCCTAATTTAATTTACTTATAATTTTGATAACATTTGTCACATAATCAAATAAAACACTCTTTCCTTTTTGCTTAAAATATAAAATTTTAGTTCTGATATTGGTTATTAAATTATGTATAATTCTGAACTTCTATGTATAATGTTCATTAGTACACCAATATCTGGTTTCAAGTAAATCTATAGAGATAAGTGCGCACCTCGGTGATTGTAGAACAATTGCAAACTGCGGGAAGCTAATTATTTGTATCTGCGATCAAGCTTCCAACTATAAGAGTTATTTACTTATCTGTGATCTTAAATGGAACATTTGGTCATTTACATAATGGTACAGATCTAAGATATAACATATATGTAGCTATCGTATATATGTATGAGGCATAGTTAAAATAAATATATATTTAGCATAGCATTTTTTATAATGAGTAATTAAATTAGTATAGATTAAGTAAATATCTACATTTTCAATAAAAAAGGGTCTAAATCTTAAGCATTTTGAAAGAAAATATGACTAAAATAATTTAGAGAAGAACAAAACAAAAAACCAGTTGTTAAATAGGTCACGCTTTGTGAGTAGATCAAGTTATCTAAGATCATCTTGACGGCCATAACTGTTAACGAATTATAAATTGAAATAGACAGCTAGCCTGGCATTTTAAAAATGGTAAAAATTAGTACTGTCCTTAACTGATACAAAAATGTCCTACCGGTCTCACTTTGTCCGTTTGTTTATAAACAGCAAAAAGTTGGAATTAAGATTTCTAGCTAGATAAATTGTGTGTGGGGAACGGAGTGTCTTAACACTAGGTTCCCTCTGCCTAACCTGTTGTGTGCGAGATACAGCGTGAAGATGATTTTAACTAAATACATTTATTTTTATACCTAATATTTCTAAAAAATACTGAAGGCCCTATGATTATAATAATGTAATTTATCTAAATATTCAAAATACACTCTATAGTTTAAGTGACCGAGGTTTGCACGTGTCCACAACTCGAGTATAGTATACTCCAAAGCCATTAACGTAAATGTCAATAAGAAATCAAGTGTGCCATCCCGTTACACGCACAAAAAGTTGCTGTGGGTCAATGGCACAGACGCGCGCATCTCCCGCAATCATATAAACGGCGTTTCGAAGTACTTTTAATTTAATTAGAAACGGTCAAAATCATTTTACCGATAGGTGTTGATGCCTAATTGTATTTTACATTTCTTATTTTTTTTCTCAGCTTCACGCTGTATCCCGCATGTAGCAACCCCGTACCAGACACGTCGACACCAGAGCTGAAATTATTAAATATTTCATTTCCTCGAGTTGAGATCGAACCCTCAACCTATCACGGTTATAGTCACATTCTAGTGTCCCTGCGCCACGACGGAGTTCATTTAATTTTCTAGATTTCCTATCCAAAATGTAAAAATCAATAGCATATCCTAAATTACCGACAATTCAAAGTAATGAAGTTTAGTCGTCGGCTAATATAATACTACTACTATACTATATAAACCATACAATACTAACTTAGATTTTACATTTAAATTTGTTTAAATTAATTTAATAAAAAAAATTAATGGAAAAATGTAATTTATTTAAATTTGGATTTTAAATTTAATTTTTCAATTGGTTTAAATTTTAATTTTAAACTTGTAATATAGTGTTGCGTAAGTTGTACAGATTAATTACAGTTACCAAACCTGAAAACGGTTTCGTGATTCATCTTGGCCGGTCTGGATTATGTGTAACGTGACCAGACGTCCTGTTTTGAACGGGACCGTCCCATTTTTCACTTGTATCCCAGTGTCCCGAAGCATGCCAACGGGACCTACTAACGTCCTGTTTTTTCGTAATGGCATGTAAATTTCACCTTATTGTTATAGTTATTTTTCAAACAGAATTATTAAAAATTAAATCAGATTCACGCAGCTTCAGCAGGGTAGGCAATGGGAACCTAGTGTTAAGACATTCCATTCCCCAGTTTCTGTTGTATTTTCGAAGCATTGTATATTGAATGGCGGAACTTAACACCGCCCTTTGCCTCGACACCAGAGCGAAAAAATTTAAATGTAATGTGTGTGTGGCGTTTAATTATTATCAGTGTCCATAATTACAACTAAAAAAAAACGAAAGCTCTATCAGAGGTCGATAATATAAAAAAATCGAATGCTACTGTACAATGTCCCGTTTTGAGCCAACTGAAAAATGGTCACATTATTAATGTGAGACTTGCAGGATTGAGAGATTTATGTTGTCATACAGTTTGTTTATTTCATGTAGTCGATAATCAATTATCAAATCGGTGCATAATATTAAGATACAGTTAACTTGTAATTGACTTAACGCGATGGGGGTTCGATTCCCACTTGGAGGAAATTTTACACCTATAATAATTTGATAAATATAAAAAAAAGGAAAGAATTTCCTTATCATTAAGTTTTGACCTACGAAACTACAATAAATACAAAAGAAAAACTACATTAGTACTAAAATGAATATCATCTAATTACGTCAAGTCGTGATCGTGTGTCATTAGAGATTCAACCGAGGTACCAAATATATAAACCTGCCGTCTACTTCAGGGTTAAACCGTGAATACCTAAAGCTCATCTGCTTTCCAACAGACTGCCCATGCCAATACGAATACTATTCAAATTAGAGGCGAACGAACTCCGTACAATAACAGCAGATTACCATTGCAATATTATATTTGCACTTTATCAGAATATATAAATAATAACTGTTTACACGATTTATTTGTTATATTTTATGGAAAATTAGATTTAATGAAAACAAATAGTTCCAGGATTTAAATGTATTAATACACTCGTCGTCGGGCAGTTGTAGCGCAGTGGCACAAGGGTGTGACTGTAACGCGACGATTGTAGGTTCGGTTCCCATTCAAGCGAATGAATTAATATTTATTAATATTTTCATTGCTTCGCTGTGACAAGTCAAAACCCGGAGTTGATTTCCGCCACACAACACGCAGTGCCCCAATTAAATCGATAGAAAATGAGAAAAGGAGTGTCTTAACACTAGGTTAACCTACCCTGTTGTGTGCAAGATACACAATGAAGCTGATATAACTTTATAGTACATAAATAGTCGTACAATTTAATTATTATATTAAGTTATCAATATTACTCAAAAAGAGAAAGCTATATTTACGACTACAAAACTAAGGTCAAACGCTCACTTATAATATTGATAAAGTATATTTGCAAGAAATCCATCACACTCTCTGTTACTCACACGTTCTGAGAAAGGGGCCGCTGCGAACCGGTTGGACAGTCAACAGTCGGTACAGTAGATACTTTGAGACACTGGTGTAAAAGTTATATTGCTACTTAAATCTCAACACTAGTTTAGACTTTAAACTCGACACCACATTATAATTGAATTATTGACAAGATAGAATAGTAACGTAGTAATAGTATGAGTGATTTTTAAAAAGATTAATTTAGCCACAAGTGTTTGATTGGAAACGTGACAAGTAGTGGGTTCGATTTTCACTCGACGAAACGAAACATAAAAAAAGCAAGACTCAAATATTCGCATTAATTAAATTTCTTCACTCTTTCAACTATATAATTATTTTGTGAAGAATATATAATTAAAATGCTTTTTAATTAACTTTCATAACGATAAGAAACATAATATAAAATATAAAACATCAATGATCAATTTCATATAGAATTCACTATTTAATTAATATTTGTTATTGACAAACTTATGTAAAAACTTTCACCTACAGTCTTTTTTTCTTTTAGGCTTCTATATATATATATATATATATATATATATATAAATAATTTTGTATGAAATATAATGTACTATCCAAACAATAAATATAATATTGTATTTATTATAAAACGAACAAAAAAATTACCTTTCTCTCGTTTTAAAACATAATATAAAAATAT
>JBAIZZ010000034.1:35523-73175 GCA_037355905.1 Heliconius aoede
ATTGACACGATTCTTCCTGAATAAATTATAACGACCAAAAGTAAAGTTACACCGTTCAAGATACTAATCAGGTAACTATTTAATTGCGTTTAGGTTACATCAAAATTAATGGTTTTATTTCACGTGTGTTAAGTTACGTGTAAAGAGGTCAAATGCGGCGAAGAGACGAGCGACTGTAAACGCTACAGATTGTGGGTTCGATTATCATTCGAGGAAATGAAATTTAAAGAAAATGAAACTATTTTTATTTCTTCACTCAAGAATTCAGCGTGAAATTCAGAATTCAAGTGGATGGATGGAAGTATCTCAAAGGAACGGAGTGTCTTATTATTAGGTTTCCAGGTTCAGATATATCAGTGTAGGTAGAGAGAACCTAATGTCAACCACCAACAAAAAAATAACTTATTGAGTGGCGGAAGATAACGCCATACTTTATCTTACCTGATCAGGTGTTAAACAAAAATAATAAATTCCAGTTTAAAACCGACATGGTGGCCTCAGTAAACAACTGTTCCATAAATTTCAAAATTACACCAAAAAATACACTTTAAACTAATGCTATCATACAATTTTCTATGACAATTTGAGAAAATAGGGAACTCATAAATGACTCTTTATTTGTAGTTCATGTTGGTTTCGTAGCACGCTTAATAAACAAAAGTTAAAATACAAGAGTGGGGATACGGCACGGTGCACGCGTTCAAAGAAGCCGCTACATCGGGCTCTTTGCGGACAGGAAGTGTCAACGGGAACTCGAGATTTGATAGCCGAAAACAGTTTTTATTTTAAAATTCAGTGAAGCAATATAGACTTTTGATACATGTTTATTATTGACTTTTTACATAATAAAAACTGTTTTTTTCACGTTTTAATTTTGTTAAAGTACAGTGGAATTGATAGCCTCCTCCTTTTAAAGTTGACGTTTTTTTTAAATCTATCGTACCAAAGTCGTACTCACCGCAATAAAACCAACAAAATATAAATATCGCTTTTTTTATATATATTTAAATAAATATCTAATATTTATTTATATCACTGTTGTATCTTTTGTTATATTATAATAATAATAAATACGCTGTAAATAATATTTTAATAGGCAATATATTATATGTGAAAGGTGACCGCAGTGTCTGTCAAGGTTAAGTCACCAATATTAAAGCGTATTCAGTGTTATAAGAACTAGTATCACATAAATTTCAAATAATTTAAATATATTAATATAAAATTATCATAATTAAAAATAATAAACGAATTTATTTTATAACAAAGTATTTCTAAAATTAAAATAACAGCGAACGACAAGAAATTCTTGGAAAGTAATTTATAACCGACAGGGATATCGCAAAGCGCGGCGTTGAGTTCCGCCACTCAACACAAAATGCCCTCAGAACTCGGAAAGTGCGGAGCGGAGTGTCTTAACACTAGGCTCCCTCTGCCTAATCTATTACATGCGTGATAAAGCGTCAACCGGTACAAAAAAAAAAGTTATTTATAAATAACTACAATAGATAGTGAAGTTTGCAAAAAGCGCATTATCCATCAAACCGCATTGAATGCAACGTCTATGCAGATAACAGGGGAATATCGACAAATAATGTTTCTTGTATAACAATAAAGATACTGGGACATCGAAATCACGAAATAATTTCCGCATTACGTGTTGAGGATAAGGAAATTGCTTACAAAATTCACTCCTATTCTAGAATCTTGCGGCGTTAATGTTAGTGTAATTATGTTTGTTTGTTCGTGTAAATGTCGAAGTTAATAATAAAGGTGAGATGATCTGCATTTATGTTATAAATATGCTGGTTTTTTTATATTAATTTCAGTGTATTGAAACGTTATAATATTTTCTCTTCATACGTAAAGAAAATAAGAAATTTACAATATATCATACTAACAATTATATTATGATACATAATAAAATTATAAAAAAATCCAATAAGGTTAACTTCTTTCCTTGTTAAGAGGCATTCTACTATAAATTTTAAATCGATGAACTGTAAACGACGAGCATTCGGTGTCAGCGTTGATTATTTCCGTCCATTGGTTGTCGTTATAAGTCAAATGAAAGTGTTAATATATACGGAAAAATATATTATACAGATAAAATATTACCATGATGGACAATATAAAACTAGTTAACGATATTTTATTTAATTCGATTGAAAGGTATGGGATTGTACGACACGAAAGAGCTCGTTGATGTCTAATATATCAGAATTTTATATACGCGTATAAGGCATGTTTTGGAAGAGCAAGATTTCAAAATGATCAAAAAATAATATAATTGAAAAAAAAAGCGCGCGTTCAAAGCGCATTTGAGTTTTGCTACTCAACACGCAATGCCTCCAGAATTCGGCAGAAAGTGGGGAATGGAGTGTCTAAACACTAGGCTTCCATGTTCCCCCCTCTGCCTATCCTGTAGTGTACGGAACACAGCGTGAAGCTAAAAATGGATATCTCACTATTAATTGTTTTAATTAGTTTACGTTATTTTTGTTTCAACTTGATTGTTAATCAATTTTGTCCATATACAGAAGCAGTTTTATATTATTTTTTCCAATATTTCAATATACCGTCTACTGTAAGAATATATATATATATACTCATATATATAGGTGCTGGCATACGATAATCGAATGACCTCCAAAACCCGATTTGCAAATGACTGTCGAACAAATGCACAATAATGACGACTGTTTTATACAATTTTTTAAATGGTTGTTTCTTAGTATCAGTACTCGGATCATCGTCAATTTCTAGAAGAGACGATATTCGCAACCGGTTTCAATCAAGTTTAACTAAAATGACTCAATGTATGACATACTCATTTCTTATGTCTGTATACTGTATATAGCAGGGTAAGTCAAAGGAACCCAGTTAATACGCTCCGTTCCCCACTTTCTGCTGAATTTGCGAGGCGTAACGTGAAGAGTGGTGTAGCCCAATGCCGCGCTTTTACTTTAGTACGAGAGCGAAGAAAAACCCACTACCATCACGTAACAGTCAAACGCTTGTGCCTCTGCGCCGCGATGTCACCAATTTTTCCGTTTTATCATAACAAGGTAAAAAAAAACTGTATGGCAGGATTATAACTAGCTATGACGGATTTCTCTTTGCACGCATAAGGCTTAAACACGTCAGAAATGTCTTTCGTAAGAGATTAAATAAATATTACGTGTCGCATTAGATGTCTCGAGCCATGATTTTTTTTTGCAAGAAACGAATGTAAAATAAAATATGGTGTGAAATGTTAAATGACCACTTACTATTCAGTTTTAAAAGAAGCAACCAAATGTGGAGTCGACTCGAAGAAAACTTGTAGGTTTAATTATCTCATATAGGGGATGTAGGTTATACATATACATACATACGAGTGAAATCAATTTCTTCTAAGATAAATCGGAATTCGCTGCTTTTGTACGTGACAATCTAATACTTTTTTCACAGCAATTCTGCGTAATTTACAGTTAGTTATGGGTTCGATTCCCACTCGAGAAAATAAACACTTTTAATATTTTCGCCTCTTCGTTCTGTAAAGCGCAGAGTTGACTTCCGAGACAAAAGTGGGGAGCCGACTGTAAAAAAAACAGGCACTAAAAATAGTTACCGAAAAAAATGTGATTTGCCTACAAAACAAAAATGCAAATTAAAAGTGAAGATTTAGTTTCAAACAACCGTTCGAAGATGACTAAAGACAAGTACCACACGACGCGAATCTAAATTGGCATTCCGGTGAATCGCGCCGTGATTGGAAAAGACAGGTTGACGTACCGCACATTATAGGGATGTGTAGAATTATGTGAATGGGAATATTTTATCTTTACACTTTGAAAACTAGTGGAAAATCCTTCCAAGTTAAAGATATAAGCACTGGGAATATAAACATAGTCCCACTGCCGCGCCGAATATATAATGATAATAATAATGATAATTAATGACTTTTAAAACAAGTAAGAAAATAAACAGAATGTTGTTCCTGTGTACTCATATATGGAAATTATTATCAAGAATTTATTATACAAATAAATATATTTATAAATGTTTATATTTTATTTTACATGATTGTATTAAACCGGTCACATATAGGTATATATTAATTTATTTATTATCAATCTTAGCTAGCCTTGATTTTAAAAAGTGAGAGCTAGTCTATTATCCAATATATAATAATTAATTCACAAGTTCATATTGTAACATGAAGAACTTTTCTGGTACATTCTCTAATATGTAACAATCGTCATTCATTTGTCAAAACGTCTATAACTCATTTTGACTTAAGCGACGAAGCAAGGGCGAAACAATCACGACACCACGACCGGTGCTTTTATTAAACTTGAATTAGTCAAGAAGTAGGCAGTATAGTATAAATCAGCTTCGCGCTGTACCTGGACACAGCAGAGTAAGCAGAGGAATCTAGTGTTTATACACTCTGTTCCTCATTTTCCGTCGAATTCTGGAGGCATTACGTATAGAGAGGCAGAACTCAACGCCGCGCTTTGCCTAAACTCGAGTGGGAATCGAACCCACAACCGTCGCGTTACAGTCACACCCTTATGACGCTGCGCCACGACTGGCTTAGTATAGTAAGTAGTACAGTATTTCAGATTTCATCGTAATGTTGTAGATTAAATAAATTTGCTAGTATTAACAAGTCGGCTTACAATAACATACGATATTTTATGTTTTTACTTATGCTAATACCTACATATACAAGACGAAATATTACACAACTAAAAACAATATTTTAATAAAAAAATTAGTTTAAGTAGAATTTAAACGCATGGTTAGTATTTTGTATTAAATAAATAATAAAAATTAAAAAATTCATATAATAGAAATTGTATTTGTGAAATATGGTATATATTCATTGATACAAAACTGTACTTGTAAAAGTACGTTCTCACTACACCTGCCCTTAACAGATGTTAAGGCCGACAACTATCGCAGTTTTACATTCCTTATACAACATGTCAATGGATTTTAGCCCTAAGTCGTAGAGCACTATAATTTATAACTTGTTATCTTACTTCACACATTATATGAAGTAAACAAAAAGTAAATGGAGAATGAATTTGGTATTTTTTTTGTTCACGTAAGAGACGAATTTTAAGTGCATGTTATTTTCCGACAAATCGAAAAACGATCTATTAAAATAATTAATTTAATATAAATATTATTTAAAATAAATAATTTTTGTCTTATGGCACCCCCAATCGGCACCGTCATTAAAATCGCATTTCCCATCATTATTCAACTCGCCGCCTACAGGACAATACTGAAATGGTATAGTAGTCAAATTATCGAACAGTAGGCTAAGCAAAGTAACAAGCGATGTAATTTTAATCTTGCATCAGTCAAGTTGATATTTAAGTTTCCAGTCACGAGTGTGAATAATATATGCAATTTTGCATTTCATTATGTTATTTCATTGAATATTTTAAATATAAATAAATATAATAATATACTATATTATTATAAATAATAATAATATGAATAACATATGAATAAAAAAATAATTGTATCATATTTTTTAAAAAATGCCAATTTTTATTATTCTTCTAAAATAAAAGACGTTTTCGTTCTAAATATAATCATTTGAAAATTTTACAGAAGATTATGATTAAAAAAAAAAGTGTTATACACGGTGTATCTGTCGACTTTATACGGCTTTGTGTGACAGGTGACAGTCGAGTCGCCGTTACCTGGATGGTTTTATGGTTTTATCAGGCCTGAGGGACAGAGACCCTTTTGTCATCTAATATTTAAATGTCTATTTGATCGCATACAGCGCAGAGCCGTTCGAGTTATTGGGGACCCAAGGAGCTGTGAGAGGCTTGACACTTTGGCTCTGCGTAGAGACGTCTCCTCGCTGCGTTCTCTACCGCATTTATCATGGGGAGTGTTCTGCAGAACTATTTGACCTGTTACCCGCCGCCGAATTTTCTAACCGTACAATACGTCATAAGCTTAAATATCATCCACTCCACCTGGATACGTGGCACTCCACTACTGTACGGTTTCGTAGGAACTTCCTTCCACGCGCAACGGAACTGTGGAATGGCCTACCCGCGGCGGTATTTCCAGGTCGATACGACATGGGTACCTTCAAAAAGCGCGTTTACCTCCTCCTTAAAGGCCGGCAACGCACCTGCAGCTCCTCTGGTGTTGCACGGGGTCGTGGGCGGCGGTGATCACTTACCATCAGGTGACCCGTGCGCTCGTTTGCCTTGTCCTTTTCCATAAAAAAATAAAAATAAAAAATAATATAACGAAACAACATATGCTCTTAATAATAATATTCTATTAAAGCTTATTTTTATTTTAGCTGTTTGATTGGTCTTGCATTCCACTACCGCAATATTTCTTCTAAGCAAACGTTTTCTAACCCTGCATCTTTTCAAAAAATGTTCAATAATACTGTAGAACATTGTTTTGTTCTTTGAGCAGTGCGCGCGATAATAGATTATTTATGGTTAATTTTTTGACACCTTGAGTTACATTATTGTATTTTTATTATGGATCCCTATTTAAAAAAAATGTAATATAGTCTATGTGGGTCAGTGAAGATGCAGCAGATGTTAAATAATTTTTAAAATCACTCCTGTAGATTTTGTTTGAAAACAATACAAACATACATACAAAAATACAAATCTTTCCTCTTTATAATATAGAAGACGAAGAAGACGATATAAACAAGTTTGGAGTTCTTAAAGTCAATTGTCATACCTCGACCTCGTTTTTTTATTTTCATGGATTACATTTTTCCATTCATAGAAAATAAAGCACTTAAACCCGCTCTCGACGCTAACTTAATCTATACGTTCAGATAAAAATGTCACCTATTTACGTTATCATCTCTGGGATCTTTAATGTATTCGACGCGAGTAACTATGTAAGCTATATATATAAAAGACCAAAGATAAAATCAAATAGAACCATTTTTGTCCGGAACCTTCAAATTTCTAGTTTATTTTATTTGACCAACCTGTATCATTGATGTGCGAACCGTGACGCAACATTCTTAACAAAAAAAGAAACATTAAGAAAAAAAAAGAAACTTTAGAAATATTCTTAGTAAAGACAAAATATAATAAAGGAGGCTATGGACAAAATAATGACACTCCCATACACTCTAAAATGGCCTTAAGTGTAGCGTAATGAGAATTTAAAATAGCACGGTAGTATACGGACAGTGTCGTGATTCTAAACTAATTATCTAATTTGTCATCCTGTCTGTTCGTGCACAAACAAAACGGTTGCGTTCAATTCAAACTTACATGTTTAAGGTAAGGTCTGGAGTTCTCAGATCTGTCGGCTCGTATAAATTAGGCATTTAGTCCCGCTTATATAGATAGACTGGGCACGGCATAGCATTCCTTACGCATAAAACAACAGTTCAATAAAATACCTTACATTATTGTTATAGGATTCCAACAATTTGTCTAAAAATAAAAAAAAAAGAAAAATCAGCTTCACGCTGTATCCCGCACACACCTGGATAGGCAGAGGGAATCTAGTGTTAAGACACTCCGTTACTCCATTTCTGCTCATTTTTGGAGGCATTGCGTGTTGAGTGGCAGAAATCAACGCCGCCTTTTGACATCACAGCGAAGAAATGGAAATATAAATGTAAATAAATATTTCACTTCTTCGAGTGGGGATCGAACTCACAACCGTAGCGTTACAGTCACACCAATGTGCCGCTGCGCCACGACAGTCTCAAAAATTAGATTAGAGTTATTTAAACTAAATTTGATTTATTTAGTCATTTAGAATATTTTATATCAACAAGGCAACAGTATTAGTTATTCGTAATGTAATTTGCTCAATCACGCTTAGGCTTGCTCTAGATATCAAGAATTTATATTTTTTACAAAATACTGGTTACAAGGTCACAAAAACACAAGACCAATAAATGTAACAACTTTCTACCAAATAAGAAACGGGTTTTTTTTACTTTTTGCTTTTTTAGGTTGAATCGTCGGTTTTTTTTAATGCAGTAAAGTAATGTCTAAGTCAGTTTTTCGACAACCAAATATTTGACTTTTCGAAAATTTGAACAAGTCTGTTCAGTTGTATGTTTAAATAATTGGAACTGGTTTTTTTTTCTATAATTTATTAGATTCTATACAATATTAATAGTATTTGTTTATTTTAAGAATACTTTTCAACTTCCCCACTTTAATGGCCGTTGTGGCGCAGCGGCACAAAGGTGCCACACCACACTCTCTTCGAGTGGGGATCGAACCTACAACCATTGTGTAGTGAAATATTTATTTACGTTAACATTTATATTTTTTCGCTCTGGTGTCGAGGCAAAGCGCGGTGTTGATTTCTGCCACTCAACACGCAATGCTTCCAGAATTCGGCAGAAAGGGGAACGAAGTGTCTTAACACCAAGGTTTCCTCTGCCTACGCTGCTGTGTGCGGAATACAGCTCGAAGCTTATTTGTTTATTTTTTTCAACTTTTTATCATACAAAACAAAAAATCTTTATTAAAAATATAATATCAACGACAGCCTTCAGCTAAATGCCAACAAAAATTAATGATAATAATTAATGACTACATATAATAATAACTTACCATAGAGTAGCATAATACAATAAATATTGCTTTAAAATGTTTTATTTTAGATTCCCAGTAAGAAGATCCTCATGTCTCTCCTTTTCGGTTGGTCTCGACATATTGATTTTTATCTTAACTTGGATACCGACACAAATGAAGATTTGTGGACTATCGTTAGTGATAACGTCATTATTTTGTTTTATTTTAAATTAAATACTTTAACATCTACAATATTTTAGGGTAAAACCTTTTTTGTACTAAGTTCATAAGTTTTTTTTTATAGCAGAGTAGACAGAAAGAACATGATATTAAGACTCTCCGTTTCCTACTCTCCGCCAAATTTTTGAAACATTTTTTATTAAGGGGCGGAAGTCGAAACCGCACCTTATGAGATACGTTGCATTACTTATAAGTTATATTTTATTATAATTTGATAATATATTAGTTTAACTAATTTCATATTAAGATAATCCAAAACTACGAGTATATTGGCCTTAGTAGGTTACGAAATCAAGAGAACTTTAATTTTTCAGTTGTTGTAATTCACTCTTTATGTTGAAAGGTTTCTAACGCCGAAAGGCTTTTTAGTTTGGACAGATTTAGTGCGACGCTGTATTTACAACGGCTTCCTGAGTTCACATTGGTTGTTTATTCTAACTAAATAGCTAACAACGTTCTATGAAATTATATTTAAGTTGGAATTGTAAGATAACGTAATTATAACAGGAATTATCTATTTCTTAATGTTAATGTAATGTACAATATCGTTCTTTTCACTTTTACTTAACTGTAACATATTTGTTAATACTCATACAAACAACCATTGAAACAATATACATAGTGTTAGTAGGTACTATATAATAGAATGGGGAACGGAGTGTCTTAACACTAGGTTCCCTCTGCCTACCCTACTATGTGCGGGATACAACGTGAACAAAGCTGAATAGTAATGTAATAGAATTTTTTTTTTTCATCTTCACGCTGTATCCCGAATATAGCAGGGTAAGCAGAGCGAACCTAGTACTTAGACTCTCAGTTACCCAATTCTGGAGGCACTACGTGTTGAGTGGCGGAGTTCAAGACCATGTTTTGCCTCGACGCCACAGCGAAGAAATGAAATACTTTACTATACATTATACGAAAGATTAAAAAATATCAAAACTAGAGAAGCAGAACGATGTGAAAAAAATACAAATATGTTTTAATGGGTACTTTACTATAAAAATTGAATCGTTATATCTGTTCCATCATGCTTAATGGATATACTAACATGAATAAATCTTTGAAACTATGAACCGAATAATTAAGTTAATAGAGGTTTACACCTTTTAATTACAAATTATAAAGATTTGATCAAAACAATAAGCCATTGAGCATATAATACATTTTCTTATAGCACGAATATATGTACAAGCAAAAATAAAAAAAAAAAAAACAATAGCTTCTTAAATTAGCTGTATACAGCGTGGTTGGCAGAGGGAACCTAGTTGTATGACAGTCTGTTTTTCAGTTTACGTGGAATTTTTCGAGGTATTGCGTGTTGAAAGGCGGATATCAATGCTGAAAGAAATAAAAATATTAAAAAACAATAATTCATTCCGTCGAGTGGGGGATCGAACTCACAACCGTCGTGTTACAGTCACACCATTACGCCCCTGCGCCACGACGTTCTCGAGATCACTATAATATATTATTATAATTAGAAATACGAAATATACTCGCAATTTTTTGTAAACATTAAATTTTCATCAAACGATGCGTAGCGAATTCGTTAGATAGAAACCAATTTATAACCACCCACACATTCTTTATAATAAATAGTATTTAAATTGCAAATGACTTCAATATAATATAAAGCAAGGACAGTATTACAATAGCGATATCAATAACTCCACTTGATTCTCTTGACATGAAAACTCGACCTACATAATGTGTAGACCTTTATAAAGCTTAAAATTTCAATATGAGAGTAGATGATAACGGTTTCTCTACCATATAGGGATATGAAGATAGACTAAACTATTCGTAGCATTACAGAAATTGTGCTGTAAATAAACTATTAATATATTATCTCGGTTATTGTTATTATCTTGATGATAATATGTATTTGAATGTCATGACTTTTAAAATGTATAAAGTTTTATAGAAAGTTTTCACTTTCTTTGAAATAAGTCTTGAAATGAAGAAGTTGATTTTTTTAGCGTCACGCTAAATGTATGCTGCTGTAGGGTAGGCTGAGAGAGATGTGATAAGATACTCCACTCACCACTTCTCTTGGAATTCTGGAGACATTGGGTGTTGAGTGACGGCACTCCACGTGGCGGTTTTGCTTTGATCACGGAACAAAGAAATGAAAATATGAAATATTTTATTCGAGTGGGATTCGATACCATGACCTATTGCATTTACAGTCAGTTTGCAGCAAGTACACGGTAGTGCCACTATGCGAGGACTGGCCCCGTAATAAGTTGATAGTAAAATAAATAAAGCTTTTTATTTTATGCTTGCAATTCGACCTTAATAGACTGATATTAAATAACATTTTGGGATGGCCGTCAAGTTGACATATATTTGTAAAATAACTATAAAATGTAGTGATTTTTACGAAATGTTTAACAATGAATAAATTTATATTTGATATGATCTCATTTAAATACTATTATAAAACCAAAACTAAGTAAAATGTCACCGGCTCATGAATAAATATGACGTAAAACTCATTAATTGTAACGACAAAAATATTAAAATAAGCTAATATAAGAACTTTTTATAGAATGAATATTATTATACAAAAGTAATGGGTTTTAATGACTTACTTAATTTTGTTTTTTTTTTACAGTAATATGCACCTGTTCCCAACAAATTTGTAGCAAACTCTAATTTGATTTCGATATACAAGCATTTTTTTTCCAAAAACCGTGTTAAAGAAGTTAAATTTAAGCAAAGATAATGTTACTTAATGTTTAAGTGCATAAATCGTGTTAAATAGCGATATCCGCTATTTAAGCCGTAACTGATTGGAATTAGAACGCCGTAGTACTTTTTTTTAATTTTTTGAACCACAGTCCAAATACGTATGGCCATAACTCAGTGATTATTTTTTGTCGTTTTTTTAATATATCATACAGTATACTTGTATGATGTACAAACGCTATCATCATATAATGACTTAAGAGTATAGCCAGGTCGAATGCCTTTCATTATATAATCTAAAAAAATAAGTGGCAAATCTGTCACAATGATCTATGGAATACACAAAATTATTTTCAGGGAATAACTACTAAAAAACGGTGATGACGACACGCAAGGTTTCGAAATATTCGACGGAAAGTAGATAATGGGCTGCCTTAACACTAGGTTCCCTCTGCCTACCCTGCAATATGGGAGATACAGCGTGAACCTGATTTTTTAAATGTAAACAAACAATAATATCAAACTGAAAATAGTATGATAGTTCTTTAAGAACAACATTTTTTTACTATTAAACGAATATATTCAATCATCATCTATTTTAAGACATTATTCATAGTTTTATAAAAAACTAGACATGGCAAGACTTCTCATCAGGACGCAATAGTTGAGAATTCAATTAATAATTATGATATCTACATTAATAATGACATTACTATTAATGCGACGTTGGGTTCTGTCACGACCCAGTAGGTACCTTCTGCTACTGTGATATGAGGCAAATACGTCAAGTCATTTTTCTCTATTATTTATCCAACAAATCTAATTAGAAAAGTACATCGTAATTTTCTGCTAAAAACGTAATTCTAAGAATCTACAAGTGTAATAAATACAACAATCATTCCCACCTACTTTCTGTCGACACTGTAACTGGATATATATGCATACTTTTATTATTGTAATTTAAGTATCCATGACATAAAAATGTAGCTTCAACAAAATTTGCAGCAAAGAAACTTTTTTTATAAACGTGATTTTTTAGCAGTATTTAATAGTAAACGCTAAAAACTTTTTAAAATTCACCTATGAAATCATATTAGAAAGCTCGCAAAGGAACCTTCAACTGTGAATACTTCAGAAGTTATTGTCTGGCATTTAGTGCATTTTATAGACATGCCTTAAGGTTTTTGCTGACAATAGCGATTGAATCTTTTTTTTTTACTTTAATCGTCAGTACGTAATTAATACATTCTTAAACTACTATTATAGTAGTATTTAATTAGGCGTAACAGTGAATCTATTACGGAAATTCTCAGGTGTGCTTATAGAATTTATTAATTTTTTTCTACAATCCTTGTTGATATAAAAATGTTTAAAATTACAAAAAAAAAATTATACAAAACTGCCGCCGCTTTCACATTTAACACGTGTAAAAGTATGTTTAGATGAAGTACCTACGTATTATAAATTGTTTGTCCACCTGTTTAGCTTACTAGTGTAGGATAGGGACAGCGGAGGCTGTGTGCGTTCCTACTGGAATGCGACACCTGTGATCACAAAACACTGTGCTAACACACCGGCACACGTGTAAAAAAAACTATGTTCAAACACACAAAAAATATCCGAGACAATCCGTTAAAAATTTTGGAAGCACGAGAAAATATCGAAAAAAGTACGCGGGAGACGAAAGTGAAGTAAGGCGAAGCGGACGCCGACAACGAAGAGAACGGCGGCTCAACTTCAACTGACGTCATAACAAATGCGCGTGGTACAGAGAGGGAAGGTGGGTGGGAGCGAGATAGCAATAGGCGATACTAGCGCCGCTACAACTGTAGAGCAATTTTAAAAGAAAGGTGCAAGTGAGATGGCGTTATACGACACTAGCGCCATTTTACACCTGTAATTGGGTTATTTAAAAAGTAAGAAAGAGATAGCACTATATACGGCCTAGGGCTATGGTGTTGCAAATTTGCAGCACACGACTTATTAAGCAACAAAGTTTACGGAACGGGTTCAACAGGAAGAAATGCAACAAGATAAAATCTTTTAAAGTTACAGATTTTATTTACTTTTTAATGGGTGCATTTGGTAACTACGCCATATATAAATTTTTTGTCTCCTTTTAGGGAAATTTCAACATCAAATAATAGTGTTTTCGAAGTACCCACAAAAATATTTCTATTTTTAATCAATTGTAGGTTTAATATATCTATTGTATAAGTATTCTATACATTTATTTTTAAATATATAGTACATTTATTATATATTTAAAAATAAAAACATATAAAAATTGTCTTCAAAAAAATTTTGGAAGTTCTTACATAATATATACACATATAACGACATAAAAATTAGTTATGGATGCTTGCTTGACCCCTATATTTTAAATAATAGTGAAGTGAAGGTAAAAGAAAACAAAATATAGAATTAAATATATTTATTTATATAATTACGTGCCTGCGTGAATAAAATTTTATTGTGTTATATTGCTTTAGTTGGTAATAGTTAGATGAAAACTTATCACTTTAGAAAATTGCGAACCTACTATTAAATTAGTGTATGGCACAGACTATAGTACAAAATATACAGGAGTATAGACTAGTAGTAGTATTTATAATTATTCTAATATCACTTCATCAATGATAAAGATGACGATGCAGATGCGATGCGAGGATAGACGCCAAGACCAGCTCTTCAAATAGTCCTTGAAATTAAACAAAGGCATGGTATTATATATTGTGTCAATAATTTTATTTTGAATATTTGATTATTTTTCATTGATTAAATAGGTATTTATGGAAATTTATATTTTATGTTGTTTTTTATGCTATATTAATTCTATATATATATACAAATATATATCTATTGTATATATGTATATATAATTAATGCTATGTTATCAATATGTACTGTAATCAATATTCGTGACATTGCATGTTAGTATAATGGCGAACTCAACACCGTACTGTTCTTTCAAAGCGAAGAAATTAATAGAAAATATAAAAAAATCGAGTGGTAATCGAACCCACAACCATTAATAGTACACGCGAAACTGCATTACTTCAAGGTAGGCAGAGGGAACCTAGTATCTAGTAGTCTCCGTTCCCCTCTTTACTACCACTACTTACTTTCCCCATGAATTCTTTATGCAAAAGTAAAAATATTAATTTAAATAAATATTTCATTTGCTCGAGTGGGGATCGAACCCACAACCAGGTGCGTTTACAGTCACACTTTGTGACCCTGCGCCACGACACATGTAACTACTACTCACATATAAAAAATATATAATTATTTTATTTACCGGTACTTATGTACCATTGTAATGAAAATGTATAAGACATATTGTTTGTTAACCATTGCGTAATGCTTGAAATCAATTCAGTTTTTATTTGTAAAACATAAAAAGTTTAATTACAACACTTAGTATTGTACAACACAATTGTATAACAAACCAATATACTTACGTAAAGGCTTCGCCTTATCGTACATCGGGGCCTGGTATTCATCTGAAGCTTCTAAAAATTGATACATTGCTTGGAAGCCGGTCCCGTCCAGTCGGTCGTTGGACCTAAACGTTACTTTGAAGAAATTCCTTTCAGATTCTACGTGGAACTCCTTCATCCGCCCGCAGTACCTCCCGTACCTGCTATCTTCAGTCATATAATTGGAAAACTCTACGTAGTCGCTTGCAGATACGGCTTCACATCTAAAATTACATCAATCAAATAAAATCTATACATCATTATACATTTTGGAATTCTGAACTTTAGCTTTATGTTATATCCCGTATCTCATATCCCGTATATGGCAGCGTAGGCCGAAGAAACTTGGAAATCCAGTGTTAAGACTTTCCGTTCACATTACGACAATTTTCGTCGCTACTTTCCGCCGAATTCTGGAGGCATTGCGTTTTGAGTGGCGGAACTAAACGCCGCCCTTTACCTCATTGCCAGAGAAAAATATTATCAAACATTACATTTGATCTCGCGTTTACAGTCGCTGAT
Source organism: Heliconius aoede (assembly GCA_037355905.1). NCBI lineage: Eukaryota > Metazoa > Arthropoda > Insecta > Lepidoptera > Nymphalidae > Heliconius > Heliconius aoede. The sequence goes on from JBAIZZ010000034.1 coordinate 51,014, forward strand.
GTCGAGGTGTCTGTATGTAATATATACCTTAGATAAGATATTTTACTCAATCGAATTTAATTTATAATAATTTTGTTGAACTCACGGCAAAACTCCTTCCACGTCAAAATGTGTGAAGTGCAAATGTACTTTCTCAGTTTGTCCACCGTGAAAGAAATACGAGCACTCAGTGTCCCGTGGATACGGACCGGGCGAGTTCGGCGATGCGAATGTTCCGTTACGAACCTCACTGCTGTTATGCACAAACGCGCAGGGGAATTCCTTCAACTGTCTCCCTGTGCTTATACCGAAGTCTGTAAATTAAAAATGTTAATATCAAATAAAATGAGATTCTGCGGAGTACCACACGTGCAGTACGGCAAAATAGTCGTGGGTCTTCTGATGTTTTCCGCATAGTAGAAAAACATCTAAAATCATATCTTCGCAGTTATACCAAGTTTACCATAAGTAGAATGCGTAATTTAGTGTGAAGACACTCCGGGTTTCATTGGGTATGAAGTGACTGAGCTCTACGCGTTGTCTACCAGACCACGACTGACACTAAGTATTTAAATATCAAGGGAAATTTATCAGAAAAACGTTAAAATTACCTTATCGTAAGATATATTATGATAATTTAAAAAAATATTTTGTAGGTATATACAAGCATTCAGCATATAAACGAGAGTTTAGTTGTTATAGGTATGAACATTTTAAATGTGGAAAAACAAGCTTAGCGGTTTTCCAACCCGCATTAGTGGCACCGGAAGAAAAAACAAACGCCGGATGAGTGCGGTATTTAGCGCGAAGATTACTCTACTTTTTTATTATATTATAGCTTATAAATTTATTAGGATGAGACAAAGTAAAAGCCATTAGATATATACATTTTTTATGTATATCTAGACTATATAATAAAATCGTAAAGGATCGGTTCCTGTAAATCGAAGGTATATAAGAATAAATGTTATTGGGGCCTATGTTAATGTAATGGAACTCAAAACAATGATTTTTAACGTTTTTGTGTGTTTGTCTGTGCGTTTGTTCATTAAACGGAGTTCTCATATTGAATTTTGATAATCTCCACTTAACATTTAGTGTTTGTTTTATTTCAATTGGCTAATAAATAAAAAAGTTATGTCAATATAAATAGTTGCGACAACATTGCTACAAAATAAGGGGCAAAAATTTAGTTATTTTTATTTTTAAAGTCATAAAATCCGATTAAACTAAAAAAACCTGGATATATTTAAAATATTTAATGCATTTTAGCATTAACAAAAGCATTTGAAATTTTATTATTATTAAATGTTATTAAAAGTAAAGGGAACACTATGGGCTCTTTATTATAAGCTTATTACTCTCCACAGACTATGATTTACTGTAAACGAACCGAACTTTACGGCACAGTAAAATTGCGCTAACCAGATATTTACTCTAATAACTGTGGTGTGGTAATAAATAAATATTATTAAGTAGGTAGGTATTCGATTTAAATCTTAAAAGTATTTTGCTGCATTTTTTAATTCCATACTCATTTTAAAAAAATAATTTTGACATATATTGAGGTCGATATTATAATTATATACTTTCAGCAACAGAACTACGAAAATTCCTAACCTATATTCATATATAAATGTATAAATAACCAATCTAAATAAGAAACCAGACTATATTGGAGTCAAATTGCCTATTTACATAATACCATTTCCTTACTTTCTACGAACGAATATGATATTTTGAATCCTCTTGAGTGCCTCGACGACTGAGTACCCCGGAATTCGAGCATTAGCTTGGGTCCGTTCGACATAATTGGCTTAGGAAGGTCGACTCCACAGAAGGTAGCAACGTTTTCCAACCGTCCGTCCACGTTAACGAACGCCTGGAGTGAGTCCACATTTGTGCAACTGGAATAATCAAAATGAAATAATTATTACAGACTTTACTTAAAATTATATTATATAATATAAATGGAATGTAAATGGAATTTTTTATATATTTATATGCTAAAATATATTCTGACGTGTAGACATTTAAGCATCTAATTACCTATGGTAATAGAAATATGAGATCGTTTAAGACATAACATGCAGTGTTCAACTCATATGCTCGACTATATTAAATAGATAGGTATATTAAATAGATAGGTATATTAAATAGATAGGTATATTAAATAGATAAGTAACTTTTTAAATATCATTAAATTTAAACGCTACGATTTAATACACGACATGATACTATATATGGATATAATTAAATAAAATGGATACACTTTAAAAAAATAAGTTTATTATTATTTATAAATCTTTATTTAAAATCTATATGAACAGGAAATAAAAAGTATTTAAGAATACCTTGAAGATCCATCAGGTGATTTGTACAAAAAGAAATCTTGAAATAGTAGTCTAATTCTCTCTTTGCCTCTTCCGAAAAACTCGTAGTGGCAATGTGTATTGGGAGGATAGGCGAGTGGGTAATGAGGCGATGTAAGCGTGCCATATTTCGCCCCATCACTGTTGAACTCTTGATGACAAGACGAAGCTGAAAATAAGCGCAAATAAACCCAAATTAAATATAATAGTGTCTGAATATATTGATGTATATATGCATATGTTACATTAAAATATACTAAAAAGAATGATAAAATTACATCTTCCGCTAGCCCACTGGAAGATGAGCCTTAATTATAACGTCTTATGTGACAGATCTTATTATGATAACTTTAATTAACTAGAATTGTTTCTACGTTTTGATATAATGAAATGCAAATATACTACGAAAAGATATGTTCTCAAATTTAATAGTAGGAGTACGCATGCGCTATAAAATCAATACCGCTATCTAAATTTTTATCGTTTATATTGTAGCGATCTTTAAACGTGCTTACAGTGAATGCATATTAAATTGCATAAAATATTATTATATACATTCGTTTTTATTGACTGCATTTTTTAATCTACGCATTCATTCCCAAACGTTTGACAATTTGACGTTGACGTTGAAGCCTATGTCATTTACACGTCTATTTATTTGTTTTCAAATTTTATGGTGATTTTTTGTTAATTATGTGATAATAATGAATTTTATTCTACTTTAAAGGTTGAATTATAAATATTTACTATGTGTATATGAAATATTACATGAAATTTATCGAAAGATGACAGATTCAACACCGTTTTATGTAGATCGGGCCAAAGGAGGCCGGGCATCATGTAAAGGTTGTAAAGGTAATTGTCCCAGTGGAGAATTACGCATGGCAAAATTAGTGTTTAGCCCTTATGGAGAAAATCAACAAATGAAATCATGGCACCATGTCGATTGTTTGATGAATGTGTTAATAAAACAGCGACCAACAACAAAACGAATTGATTCTATAGATGACATTGGTAATTGGGAAAACATTAGTAAGGATGATCAAGAATTTATTTTGAAGAAAATTAATGACATGGAAAAGCTTTTTGCTGAAAAAAATAGTGGAAAGTATGTAGCAAAGGTTTTAAAAAATGAATCATTGCCCAAAGCCAGTACTTCAGTTGTGGTGGATGATAATAAAGATGAGATGGATTCAGATATAGAGGATAACAAATTTTTAACTTTTTTTTCCTTATGTAAAAAAATATCTAAGGTTGATGCATATACAGAAAAAACGGCAACAATAAACAATTTTTTTACTAAAGGTTGTGATGGAAAAAAATTTCAAGGAGATATTGGTCTATGGTGCAAGATGCTATTGCCACAGGTTTCTAAGAGAATATATAATTTAAAAAGTAAGCAGCTTGTTAAATTGTTTTCTCGACTTTTTAGTACTGATCATGATGACATGTTGACACACTTAGAACAAGGTGACATTGCAGATACTATCCAGCAATTCTTTAAAAAGTCAAATTCAGTTAAACCTTTATCTGAAAGTACGTTAACAATACATAATGTGGAACATTTTCTAGAAGATCTCTCAAAGCTAACTAAGGAAGAAGAGCAAATATACCATTTCAGAAAAATTGTAAAAAAATGTACTCTTGATGACATAAAAATGTTGATAAGATTAATAAAAGGGGATTTGAGAATAAATGCTGGCCCAAAACATATTTTAGAAGGTGTTCACCCAGATGCTTATACTGTATTTCAAACTTGTCGAGACTTAGATATGGTATTAAAGAGAGTATTGCCACAATGTAGTGATGTAAAACACAAAGATTCTCTTCAAAAGAATGTAATTGCCAAACTTAGTCTTATGACTCCAGTATTACCTATGTTAGCTGAAGCTTGCAAGTCAGTTGAAATGGCTATGAAAAAATGTCCAAATGGCATGTTTTCTGAAATAAAATATGATGGAGAACGGGTTCAAGTCCATAAAAAAGGAAATGAGTTCAAATATTTTTCCCGTGCCTTAAAACCAGTAATGGCTCACAAAGTTAGTCATTTTAAAGATTATTTACCCAAGGCATTTCCTAAAGGAGATGATTTGATTTTGGATGCTGAAGTACTTATGGTGGATGTCAATACTGGAAAGCCATTGCCTTTTGGTACATTAGGTATCCACAAACAATCAGAATTTAAAGATGCTCAAGTTTGTTTATATATATTTGATTGCTTATATTACAATGGAGAGATCTTAATGGATTACCCTATTAAGAAAAGGCGGGATATTTTACATGAAATAATGGTAGAAGTCACAAATCATGTTATGTTCTCAGAGCAGCAAGTTATCAATAAGCCAGCTGATTTAGCTAATATGATAGCAAAGGTATTTTTAATTTCTTTAATGTCATGTTTTTTATATATTAGGGATCCATAGGGATGGGTAAAGAGGACTCTTGAATATGTTAAGACACTCCTTTCTTCACTTCTAATTCAAAATAGAGATATTGGATGTTGTGTGGTGGAATAAATTATATTATAGTTAAAATTTTAGAGGCTAGTCGTGGCACAGGCCCATAACTGTGTGATTGTAAAAAATATTTATAAGGGCTAATATTTACAAAAAAATATTTTGATAATAATAATTAATTAAATATTTTCAATACATTACAGGTTTTACAACTAGGCCTAGAAGGATTGGTGTTAAAAGATTTACAATCTACATATGAGCCTGGAAAACGTCATTGGTTAAAAGTAAAGAAAGATTACCTGTTTGATGGAGCAATGGCTGATACAGCGGATCTTGTTGTTTTGGGTGCTTGGTTTGGTTAGTATGTGGTTTCTTTTATATGTGTTTTTTAAGTCGACATTTATAGGGACAGAAAATTATTTTTGTTAAGTACATTTGTTAGGAATTTATATGAATGCTAAAATTTTTTTCAGATGGTCGATTTTTACTTTCTTGAGAGAACTTAGTGTTAAGACAATTTTTTCACAATTTTAACAGGTTATCTTAAGTTTTTCCATTCAAGACATTGTAAAGGCTGGAGTCCAATATCATTTTCATTTCTATGCTCTGGTACAACATAAACCAAAACAACATTAAGAATTGAAACAATAATGTTCACAATGCCTTAAATAATGAATAATGGAGTGTTTTTACACTAAGTTCCCTTTGCCTACGTTGATATGCGGGACAAAGCGTAAAGCTATTTAGTTATTATACGTTATAACATGAAATAAGTATACCTATTATATAAAAAAATCAAATTTCAATTACAGGAAGTGGTAAAAAAGGTGGCATGATGTCAGTATTTCTTATGGGTTGTTTAGACAAACATCGTAATCGTTGGGTCACAGTAACTAAAGTACATACGGGGCATGACGACAGTACATTAGAGAGATTACAGGAGGAATTGACACCTTTAATGGCGAAAATATCACACGATTACAATAAATTACCCAATTGGTTAGACTGTAACAAGGGCATGGTGCCAGATTTTGTTGCATTGGACCCTAAGAAGCAACCTGTATGGGAAATTACTGGTATGTATATATAAAAATATATTTTTTTGTATTATTTATTTTGATTATTTACAACTAGTTAAAAGCAGAGTTTTAATATGTGACATTGTCCTTCTTTTCTTTTTTTTACAATGAGTCTTATTTTTATTAAAAACAGTCTGTCAAGAGATTGCTTGAAGTAAAAAGACTGTTATTTCCTATTAGTTTTGTTTTTGATTCAAAGAAATATATTCTAATTTTATATGTTTGGTTATAATCTATTTTGTTCTATATTCGGAATATTGACACTAAATTTAATCTTAAAAAACCTTTTAATTCCATCAATATAGACATGCAATTATTTTATCGAATGTCAGAATAACATTAAACATATTGCTTCAAGCCGTCGTGGCGCAACGTTACAGCTTTGAATATAAACACGATGATAGTGGATTCCATTCTCACTCGAGGACATAAGTTATTGAGTAATATCTAGAAAATTGTACGGTGCAGCGTGAAGTTAAAAAAACCATTTTTATTTATTATTTGGTAACTAATAATTCTTTCTATATTTGATTTTCAGGTACTGAATTAACCAAAGCAAATTTACACACTGCTGACGGTATATCGGTGAGATTTCCAAGAGTTACGCGGATTCGGGATGATAAAAATTGGGAAAGTGCGACCAATTTGGATGAACTAAAACATTTATATAAAACGTCTAAAGAAAAAACCGATGTTTCACTTTTAAATAAACTAGCGGCTACTGCTAGTGACGATTACGAAACACCAGTAAAGAAAACTAAGCAAAGTCCTAAAAATGTTAAGAAAAACATAAGTCCTATTAAAAATGGCCGTCTTGATACGTTTTTGATTAAAAAGCAAAAAGACGTTAAAGATGAAGATATAGAACTTAAAACGAAAGTTGATATTAAAGATGAAAAAAATGGAAATAAAAAACGGAAATTTTCAAATGTAGAACCAAAATTGAAATGCCAGTCTGAACCTGACAATCCGTTACCTGACGCGTTTAAAGATAAAAAACTAGGTTTTTATCCCGATTTCATAACAATACCAGAAAACGAAAGGAAATACTTTGAGAGACACTGGATTGCGTATGGTGGTACTGTCATAAAATCTATTAAATCAAAGGACGTCGATTTCTTAGTACATAACGAAACATCAATTAATTATAAGAAAATGAAGAAATTAAGTAACAAGCTGCCGTTTAATGTGCGCCATGTCAATAAAAGTTGGCTTAAAAAGTGTATAAATAATGTTAAATTGTGCGATACTACTAATTTCGCGGTTGTTGTAGAACCCACTTGACTTTTTACCAATTTCAAAAGAAAGGTATAATTATGTCGAATTGTGTATAATATATTGTTGAAATGTATTACATATATTTTATAGACATTTGTGTTTTTTTTGTTTTTGTATTATAAAATTTTATATTATAATTCATTATAATATAAAAATCAATAGGCGCGAGTTTGAGTTAAGTTTAAATTTTTACAAAAAATATATTCTATACTTAGTTTAAAATAACACTTCAAAAACCTCAAAAATAAAAATATAAATTTTGAATCTGTATCAAATAAATTAAATAAAATAATTTTCTCGCACGTGCCCGTGAGCCACTTGTGAGTGGCCTTTGTTTGGTCCAAATAAATTAAACTATATAATTCGTGACATATTGCTTATAAGTAACCCGTTGTTATGTATATAGGTATCGTAATCATTAAAATGATTAAATTAAAAATAATTGTATTAAAAGTTCTTTTAATTATGCAATTTCCTATTGTGTAACATTATCTGTTTATCATCGTACGACCTTCGTGTTCCATACAACGTGACAGTCGCAAAGTGATTTCTGCTCAGCTGGCACGTTCGAAAAGACGTTCACAAAAAACAAAACATAATATATTAGGTACACTTCGTTATCTATTTGTGTGTCATCATTACTTAGAATGAAATATATTATAAATAAATATATAATATGATTAAGTCTAAGAAACCCGTGTACCCCGTGTACCCTGCTGTGTGCGGGATATAGCGTGATAGCCTCACGAAATTATTAATTTAATATCATATTATAAATAATAAAATATTATTTAAATGATAATTTGTATGAGTCATAGAGTTGCACTTGAGTATCCCGTACAGCAGGATAGACAGAAGGAACCTGAGAACTTGAGTGTTAAGGCACTCTATTTTCCATTGAGACACTTCCGTTTCCCAATTTCCGCCGAACAACAGTATCATGCCACCATCTTCATATCACCGCTATGCCAAGACTAAGTGCTACAATTAGTCTCGCCAATTGACACGCAATTTCTCTAAATTGGGTTAAAATTGGAGAATGACATGTCTGACATTAATTTAAATTATAATACCAGACTTCTAAACTTTTGACCTCTGAACTCTAATGCTACGTACGAGCCATGTAAATAAGGATTTAGTAGTACCTACATTTACACCTGCGGAGGTTTATTCTGATTATACGACAAAGTATTTTATTATCTCACTCACATATTTATATACATAATATTATATTCAAAGTTTTTAATACTTAAAATTTGTGTTAAGTACTTTTTTTTTTTTATGGGAGAGGACAAGGCAAACGAGCGTTCGGGTCACCTGATGGTAAGTGTTCACCGCCGCCCACGACCCCATGCAACGCCAGAGGAGCCACAGGTGCGTTGCCAGCCTTTAAGGTGGAGATGAAGGGCACCGGGGCCCGGCATTACCTAATGCGAAACGCAGTGGCAAGGGCCACTACTTCACGCCGGTTTAAGATGCCGGGGGTGGTATTAAATCCGGTCGAGTCTACCCATGCGTGTTGCCATTACTGGCGACGTGACTCTTCCACACGTACTTTAGTCGCCTCTTACGACACCGACAGTACCAGGGTGATCCTATTCTAAGCCGGGACCACACGGCTGACTTCACCAGAGCGAAGAAATGAAAACATAAATAAATATTTTCTTTCCTCGAGTGGGAATCGAACCCGCAACCAGTCGATTGTGCAGCACAATTTGTACCACTGCGTCACGACCAGCCTTAGTGCTCGGTATCTCGTTATTTTTGTTTAGTACCTATAGAACATAGGCCACTCGTAGCACAGGTTGTGGGTTCTATTCGCTCTCAAGGAAATGAAATATTTAATGATTTCCTAGGGTAGGCAGATGGAAACTGGGGACCTAGAGTTCAGACACTCCGTTCCATTATGACACTTCCGTACCATTTTCTGGCGAATTCTGACGGTATTGCGTGTTGGCGAAACAACACCGCGCTTTGCCTCGACACCAGAGTGAAGAAATAGAAATATAAATTAAAATAAATATTTCATCTCCTCGAGTGGGGATCGAATTCACCACCAGTCGGTTTTATAATCACACTGTGCCCCTGCGTCGCGACTGCCCTCATAATGAATAAAATATTAAAGAAACTTAATATCACAAACTGTTATTACTTAAGAAATCAAATTACTGCCTAATATGAAATATGGAGAAATGGCTGTCCAACTCCAAATACGAAAACACATTAGGGCATATTGCTGATGCAATAACTTTGTACTCTAAACGTTCGAAATCGTGCTAGCTTCAAGTATCACATACAGCAAATGTTCACATTAAATTGAATTTTATTTCACTTTGACATTCTTACCCGAAGCGAATGCGAGTGCGGCAGTTTATAAATACTAGAGTTTACTCCAGATTTGTAAGCCAGAGGAAATCGGGAAAGTTGTGTAGACGCGAATGTTTCGCATTTCGTCGTCGGGGGAAAAACAAATGGCCCAAATACAGTACAGCAGGTATAACCGCTGGAAACATCTTTAGGCTGAATCGTATACGTTTTAAATTTTCAACGGCTTTCAAACTCTGCAAGGCTAACGCGGCCGTGTGTGGGCCTTATTAGTTATTTACAATACAGGCACTGCGAGTCTAACGGTCTGTGTGACCAATTCTAGGTAATTTAGAGTAGAAGTCGACATGAGCTAGTTGATTTTAAAATAGTTGCTGTATGCCAGCGACATTCGTTTGTGTAATTAAACTTGTATTTTGGCTTAATTTATTTAAATATGAGGTAATGCTGGCTGGCATTTGGTTAGGAAATATTTAGTGCAATTTAAAAAAAATCTGGTAGTTATTTCTGGTAGTTCTGAAGATTTGTTATGTGTATTTTAAAGTGTGTACGAGACAAAGTGAGTTTGCCTCTTCCTAGCCATAATTAAATCATTTTTTTAATAAATTATTTCTTTTTAAAAAAATTTTTATTTCATTTTATTATCTACATTTTTTTCATTTTGATTGTTATATAATATATGAGTCCAGTGGTGGCGCAAAGGTACTAGCGTTTGACTGTTAACGCGACAGATTGTAAGTTCAATTCCTACTCGAGGAAATTAAATATTTAATATATTCATTTCTTCGATCTGGAGTCAAAGCAAATCTCAGAATTCGGCGTAAATTAGGGAGCGACTTGTCTTAATAGGCTCGCTTTGCCTACCCTGCTATATGCGGGATAAAGCGTAAAGATACATAAGTACTCTTATTATTATACCTTTCTTTTCTGTAAATACAACGTACATTGTAATACCTTAGACAAGTTGCGTTTCTCTTAAATCAAACAAAACAAGTAATATTCCAATTATCAACAGAGTATTTATTTAACAATCGCAATAGTTTCATATTTTCTACGTAAATTAATATTAAATCTAGCATCTAACAATTGTTTGTGTTGGTGAAAGGTTTCCGTTGAAGCGCTTTCGAGTTTTGATTAATTAAAGTAACCTAGGAAACCTGCAACGAATCTATCTTGTTCTCACCAATTTGTTAATGGCCGTTCTTTTTAAGTAATCTGTATTTCTTTTTAATGAAGTTATGTATAAGTTTTTAATATTTAATGGCATATGAGAGGGTTTTATATATATTGAGAATGAATTTAGAGGTAATGCGCGGCGTTGAGTTCCGCCACCCAATACGCAGTTCCTCCAGAAATTGGCGGAAATTGGTAAACGGAAGTGTCTTGATGACAACAGAGTGTAGGGGTGGGACGTATTAGGTAAGTTCCTTTCAGGTTCCCTCTGTCCACCCTGTTATTTGTGTGTGGGAGACGGCGTGAAGTAAATATCTTATTTAATATTCAAAACTTTCTCTTTTAACATTAAAAGAGACCAACGGGGAATTATGAAAATATTGTATTATGAAAAGCTATTTGGTACATATTGTAAGCAAGGTAATTCAATATTACCACCGTCCGTCTAATGGATTGGAAACTTCTGTTGAATAAAAATTGCATTATAAATTTGAATTTTCAACGTTATTGAAATATTCTAACTTAAAGCTAATATCTCACCAGATCTAATATTTATAGATGAATTTATAAACCTAGTAGTAGTTTAATCTGAATTGGACCTTAACAAATCTACTGGAGCAAACCTCCGATCTCCAAGATTCAAATTAAAGATTGATCTACGGGCATTAAATATGTAGGTGACAGATGAAATTTAACATTTTACATGTATAAATTGAAAACAAAGCGATAATTCTAAAACGTGATTCATTTACAATTGATGTAAAGAATTACGTGTTGAGTGCCGGAACTCAACGCTACGCTTTGCCCCGACACAACACAACGTCAAGTGACAATGAAAAAAAAAATTTTTTCTTCACATTCTTCGACAGTGTCAGAAGAAGAAAAGAGAGAGAGAGAAAAATTTCAAAATAAAACAAGTATAAAATGAGATAAAGTAACAATAAATTAAAGTACATATATGAAATATATTTATATGAAATACTTTTTTCAAAGCTGTTCTGAGTACGTTGCAGAGTAAACTCGGCCAACAAGCATGTTAAGTTCCTCTTGGGAATGTTATCTTGCATTGCGGACTACAGCCAGGCGACCACTCTCACTCGTAATATATACTATTGTGTAATTTGATTTATTCTGATGCTGTATTATATATAGTTAAATATAGTTAAGTAACATAATGTTTTCCTTCAACTCCGTTTCCCATTTGAAAATACTTTTATTTCTACCGAATTTTACAAACTTTTCTTTTTTTTCCATTCGAACATAGTGATAAGACACTCTGTTTCCATTAAGACACTTCCGTTCCACACATTCCATCGATTTCTGGAAGTATTGCGTATTATCAAACCCACACCTATTTTTCATTATTTTAACGCTTTTCAACAAAAATAAGTAATTAAAGCTTAAATTTATTCTCCATTTAATACGAAAACGAATCAAAATCCAATTGTTTTCATAGAAATATTTATACAAAATACCATTTTTATTCAAGCCCGAGTTTCCATCCACTCTCATTTTCAGTAGTAGCGACGCATTACGACAAATCGCGCCGCGAAGCCCCGCTTTAATGTCACGGGGTTACATTTCAACATTTCCATAAACTATGGTTGCGTAATAACAATGGGAGTTTTGAAATATTTTTAAATTGAAAAAAAGTATATAAATATAAATTAAAAAGTTTGTAAGCTTTACTGTAAGTTGTAACTATCGGTTGATATTCCTAAAGAAGGAATTTATGAACTTTTTTATCTGCAAATGTCTTGATGTAAAAAGATCGATCTAAGCTATCTTGTTATTTTATTTAGCATTAAAATATTACATATTACAGATAGGTGAACCCAATGGTTCACCTATCTGTAATATGTAATATTTTAGTGCAATGCACTAAGTCGGTTGGGTTAAATATATTTTTGTAATGGCGTGTGAAAAATATAAAAAACTTAATGATCTATATCTTCTATTATTTACATTACGTACGTAAAACTTTTTAATATATTTGATAATTTAATTGAATTCGTATACGTATTTTTAAGATTCAAACATTATATCTAGTTTTATAGACGGTAGTTTAAAAATATACTTAGCAGATTACATCTTAAAATTCTGCGTGAAATTCATCCTTGAATACTATCTGGAGCTATTTTATATTAATGGATTAAATTTAAAGTGGTGCCCTACATTTGAAGATCAATTTACTTAAAGAAGAAATGATTGTCGTGGCGTCATATTTATTGTCGTCTGGTGTAGCGTGATTTTTTATAATTATACATATTTTATAATTAAAATATTTTAATTTTCCCAATCTCAAAAAAAATTGTGTTACTTTAACTTAGCAGCGTGAACGCTGTATCCCTGGCGAGGCAGTCAGAGAGAACGGAGTACCAAACGCAACGATAAGTTCCGGAATATAAAACCTACATTAAACTTAAAATGAGCGGAAATTGGTAAACGAAGTTCCTCATCTCGTATTATCATTTGCTAGCTGCCAAATTTTATAATTCTAAGTTAACAAGAAGTATCCTATTAATTCCTTTTATAGTTCCGAAATTCACATTTATTGATTCTTAATACTGTTATTTTTTTTGGATTTCACTGCAAATGTACAGTTTTAAATTTTTTTTCTAAATTAGTACTATCCGTAGATGCTAGTTGCCAAATTTAATTGGAGGTCAACCAGGAGTATATTTTTTCCTTCATACTGTCGAAATACGCATTTTTTGCGATAAAAGGCGGTCGTATCTTTTTTCTAAGTAAATCTGAGTATATAGTTTGAATATCAACCCGATATCTTCAAGCGTTCTTGAGATAAAGGGTTTTGACAGACAGACAGACGGACGGACCACAGAGTGATCTTATAAGGGTTCCTTTTCTTAAATGAAGTACGGAACCCCAAAAATAGAAGCATCGAATCAAGTAAGTAAATAGTTAACTCAGTTGGCAATGTCATATAAGCTGTAATATTCTAAAGGCTATACGAAACGAGCCTCCGTGGCCATTTTCAGTTGTTTTACATGGCGTCATATGTATTATTTATTCACGGCGGTCGCTCCCGACCTCTTGTTAATTATGACGTGGACGCGGTACAACGGGCAACTTTCAAATTGGGTTATTCGCGCCATCGCCCTGTAACTAAATAGTTAACACTGGACAAAGTCCTGTTTGGAAAAAAATATACAAGTATAATTCACCCTTTTTCCACTTTGGTGCGCGTCAAAGAGTTTAAAAGTTGTTTTTTTTTTCGTAGAGAGAACCTAGTGTTATAACACTCTACTCCCTATTTTTTGACAAACTCAGGTGGCACTGCCTGAATGAATGATGTATGTAGAGATAGATAGGTTAAAAAAATTAAAATTTTCAGACGTATGAGCTGAGGTTGTAAAAAATAATACATATTTTGTTGGATTACGTTTAGAAATTTATAGTATTCGAGTTGAAGATATCGTATTAGGTATGAAGGATTGTTATTAAATTATAATTCGTGGGCTTGTTATTAGGCAACACTATTATATGAAACTATGTGAAATGACACATAATTATGAAAATGTATCGGCGTTAGATAACATTCACTCATTTATGTACCGATTCTAAACACGATAAGCTTTAATGTCAATAAAAGCTAACAGGCCTTCATTTTGCTAGCAATGATTTTAATTTAGAAATTTAACGAACTTATATTAATGTTAATTTTCGCATGAACCACACTAATAAATCACGCAACCAGCAGGGTAGGCAGAGAGAATATAGTGCTGAGACACTCCGTTGTCCACTTTAATAAATAATTCAATTCCTCGAGTGGTGATCGAATACCCATTCACTTTCGTTTACAGTGACACACTTGTGCCCCTGTACCTCGACTGGCCTCATGGAGTTGAGTTTTCCTCAAATAATCAGACTATATATAAAGATAAACATATTATAAATATATAAAAAAAAATTAATCTTCTAAACTAAATTTCAACCCATTACTATGAAGTGAATAACAACGTATAACACATTAATATCTTAATATAGCTGAATATTGAATAGAGAAAAATTTACCCAAAGTTCATTCTCGTTTTAGAAGAATAAATGTATTTAATAATATTCCATGTATTGTCGTTTGATGGAGGTCCTCGTACCCTCATTTATTCGAGTTTGCACCTTTTAATTTGAGGCTGTTGTGGCGCAGGGACAGAAGGGTGTGATTGTAAACCCAACGGTTGTGGGTTAGATCTCATTCGAAAGAGTGAATTATTACTTACTAATATTTCATTTCTTGACTCTAGCACCACCAAGGGAAAATGCTCGGCGTCGAGTTCAGCCACTCAACACGCAGTGTCTCGAACAATTCGGCGGAACGGAGTGTCTTAACTAACTAGATTCTCTCTCTCTTCACTCAGTTGTAAGCGGGACACAGTGTGAAGCTGATTTATATATTTTATCTTTTAATTATTTTAAGTCTGTTAAATTAACCATGCCAAAAACGTCACTAAAAGAAATTATACGATCGTGAAGACGGGTTAGCTTTATTAATTGTAAAAGCTCCACAAGATATATTTGTTTTAAATGGAGGTACTGAATATTTTGTCTTCGCCTAACAATAGGATACTTTTAATAAAGACTTTCTAAAGAGTAAAAGTAATGGTTTCGACAGAAACAAATATATTTCAAGTTTCTGTTTTTATTTCACTAAATATTTTACATTATGAGATTTTATAGAAACTGTCGTGTTACAGGGACATAAATATGTGATGGCAAACACGAGATTGTAAGTTCAATTCTTACTCGGGGAACGCAATATTTAATAATCCCTTCAATGCGGTGTGCGGGATACAGCGTGAAACTGATACAGAGATTATTTCACTATATATATATATATATATATATATATATATATATATGGACGAGTGAAATGTATTTAAAAGATACCTATCAATTCATTTAATCATAATATTTGAATTGACATTTTGTAGTTAAAAGGTTCAAAGTTCATGTGTATTTTATAATATAAACTATTTTTAAAATATGTGTTTTATATTATTATGGTATTTTAAATGACATTTCGCTTATTTATTATATAGTATTAATCTGTTTTCTGCTCATTTCAGCACTCAACATCTTGAAATCACATTTCTATCTTTTCTTTCTTAAGATAAATTGCGTTAGGTGATGAAATTCACAAATATATTTAGCCAAAAGAAACAAAAACATTTAAAATTAACATTTTCCCCTTACAGAGATTCGATCTCACTACCACCTTGTCCCTTTAAACACAAATTGTAAATATAAATAAAGTACATTCTGACATCGTCTATAACTAAGTGACTGCGAACTGGCAAACTAAAAGCACAGTTTGCACCCAAGTTCGCTGTTGGAACAGAGCACTGCGGTTCCCACTACGGCAAAAGTTACCGCCATCTTGACATTTTACGTTGATTTTATTTTATTTACGTCGTTTGTATGCGTGAACCCAGGCAAACGAACTTAAAAGTCAAAAAAAAAATATGTTTATTTAACACATAATCTTTACTTTGAATATATGTTTAGTTTGCTTTAAATA
Source organism: Heliconius aoede (assembly GCA_037355905.1). Taxonomy (NCBI): domain Eukaryota; kingdom Metazoa; phylum Arthropoda; class Insecta; order Lepidoptera; family Nymphalidae; genus Heliconius; species Heliconius aoede. Next base: position 67,212 of record JBAIZZ010000034.1, read on the forward strand.
CTTAGTTTTTAGAACTGTTATTAGGGTTGACTTTTGGTTTTCTTTATTCCATACTTAGACCAATTTCCAGAGGGATACAGGATAGCGACGATTTATTTGTATTGTAAGTTGTCACTTCGTGCCAAATTTTATAATTGTAGGTCCACCGAAAGTCTCCATAACCTTTGAGTACGCGGCGAATTTCAGCAAAATCGGTGCATAAATGCAATCGAAATCGAAATCTTTAGATTATCTTGAGTTGAAACTCTATTTTTTCCTCTTCTTCAAGGGAATTCTGATAATTTTATATTAATTTCAGCTTGATATCTCCATGCAATCTCCAGATAAATGGTCTTGATAGACGGAACACCATCACTTTGTTTTCCATCCGTTAAAACTATAAGCGTTTTACCTTTAGATATATAGAATCCTAAAACGATCTCAATTTAAATGAATCCCAACACCACAACAATAAGGTGGCAGAGTGGTATAACGATATTGCCATCTTTATTTTCTCTTTATAAGTTAAATTCTTATTAGAATTTATATGACTCTTGAGCATTCTGCTGTCGTCACGTCTTAATTGTGAAGCGGAAAATAAATATAAACGCCATTATAAAAAGCTCACAGTGACGTATAGGTACAATAGGAGGTGAAAGTCAGCTTTTATGTACCTTCATTATTAAGATAACGTTTTAGGCACATTTTTAGGTATGAATTTGTCTTTTTTTTAGTTATTATACACTGAGGACTTAATTTATCAGCTTCACGCTGTATCCCGCATGTAACACTGTAGGCAGAAGAAGCTCAGTGATAAGACGCTCTGCCCCCATTTTCTGTCGACTTAGTCCATGCATTTTTGATATGTATTTCTTTAATTTTTCTTATTTAATGATTCATAATTGTTTTGTAAATGTATAGTGGCTGGAAGAGCTAATTAAGTACGGTGGCAGCGTAGGTTCCAAAAAAAACCGATTTAATTAAAATACTTTATTAAAATTAGCTTAACAATTAATAGGTGAGACTTGCTCAAAGTCGGAGACAAGAATGATCAATTATTATATTTAATTTTTAATGCAAAGTGGAACAATGGATGATTTCAACGTGATTACACAATTTCAATATTACTGGGTATTACAATTCCAAGATCCACGTGTGGGGCATCAAGTATGAGAAATGTTGCAAGAGACTTCGATCAGCGGTTCCCTGGGTATGTGGGAACGTAACACCTCCCTCCTGAAGAACAGCACCTATTCGGTGTCCTTGGATCTCGAATAGTGCTGGAGAATATTCTGTAATGGATCTCGAGCTGTGGCCTCTTCTTTGGATAAATTCTCTTTAATCGATGGCTCGGGCTTTTCTTTATTTTTCCTACTTTTGTTATATCATTTAAATCGATTTGTTAGGTAGATTAGATAGGTAGGTGAGTAGGTATTTGTTATATAATTTCCAATACTTGTCCTTTTATATTATCGTTTCTTATATATCTATTATATGTCTTATATATCTATCTATCTATTAAGTATCTTATATATCTATTATATATAGTAAATAGCGAAATTATAGATTATATAGTTCTATTATATAGTAAATAGCGAAGTTTTATTGAACATCCCTGCGGTACAGTTACGAGATAACTCCCTTGTATCTTTAAATATTTTTTGCTGTTCACATAACATTTCAATTCCGGTTGGTTTTGGAATAGTGATAACGTAATGTCTATTATCTAGCTGTTCTATTGCTTCTGTAGTATATGTAGTATAATCTACGCGTATTGGCAGGAACTGTGCAGCTGCTGAGTTGTATTATATATAGTTGTACTTGTAGTATCAGATCACATAAGTATGATTCACCGATCTTCGGGCATTCAGCCTCTATGTACATAAAATCTTTTTTCGTGAATTGCCAGGAAAGGTTGAGGGAGAATGAGGATAGGTACAGAGTATAAATGATACAGGATATAATTTTAAAGGAAAAACAATTGGAAACATGAAAATTAAAATGATATCCTTACGTTATAATAATAACCTACCTTTATATGTAAAATGCCAAAATAATCTCTATAACTAATATCTAAAAGTATTTTTTTCTTATATAACCTATTTAATTTGCTTAACTTATATATTTATATATATGTTTGTTTAACATATATATATTTATTTTATTTACTTATAACATATATATATTTATTTTATTCACTTATAACATATATATATTTGCGTCACATATATAACATATGTATCAAGATACATACTAAAAGTGAACGTAGAATGATAATTACTTTTAGCGCGAATAAATGCAAGTAAATTTTCTAATTGAAATAATTTTTAGAATAGTTTCTATGTTGTCTCCAAAAATTTAAAATATTTTAGTTATGTATGTAAATGTTATAAAATTGGTTTCAATTTCATATTAATATTCATTAAATTATTAAATTAATGGCTCTATCATACTTTATGGCGTCCGTGTAGTCGAGATTTCTGAAATACTTTTTATTAATTTTCTCTTAACACGGTTAAACTCAAAAGTTTTAAGCTGCTGTGAAGTGTTTCTAGTTTAATTTTAATATGCTGAATATGCATTTGAAAAAGGGAAAGTGTTTTATTCTTTAAAATTGGCTCAATATTATTTATTCGTAATTATTTAATCGTCAGTCTGTAACAATCGAGCATTATTAGGTACTCTTTTTAGCCTTATCTTTGCAATAGGTAATCGTTTTTTCTTTGTATAAATATGTGTGGGTAAATCAGCTAATACATTGTCGTGAGTAAAACGAGGGGATAATTTTTGTCGAGATGATTTAGGGTTCCGTATGAATATTTGTTGGTCGGGTAAGTAAATAGTCTCAGGTTCTTTATTTTTATATAAATTTTCAATTATTTGGATTCGTTGGTGTAAAGATGAGTCGTTAATAGTATCGTAAACCTTTTTCATTCGGTCACGATGATCGGTTGTATATAATTGCAATAATTGTTCTGTCAAGTCGATGTCTACAGCGTCACGGGGATCGAAATGTTCAGTTATAGGGATTTTTAAAATGGGGTTTTCCGAGTCTGTGTGTAGGGTTGCTATATTTGAATTCGTAGGGGATTTTTCTGAATAATTTACCTCAATTGAATTAAATTCTTTATTATGAATCTCTATACGGGATAAAGCGTCGGCATTGCAATTGTATTTACCCTGTTTATATATTACAGAAAAGTCATATTCACTCAATTTTAATCTCCATCGAGTCAGTCGCGAGTTGGGTTCTTTAATATTCATAATCCACTGTAGTGGTCTATGATCGGTCATAATTTTAAATTTTCTTCCAAATAAATAGGGGCGGAAATACTTTGTAGCCCAAACTATCGCTAGTAATTCTTTTTCAATTGTGCTATAATTAATTTCGCTTGAATTTAGAGTTCTAGAGGCGTATGCTATGGGCTTGTCTGAACCAATAGGTCCCTGTGAAAGTACAGCGCCTATAGCTAAATTAGAAGCGTCCGTAGTCAAAATAAATTCTTTAGAAAAGTCGGGGTATTGAAGGATGGGGTCATTAGTTAATAACTTTTTACATTTTTCGAAACAGTCTGTGTAGTCTTGGTTAAGAATAATTTTTGAACCTTTTTTTAAACATTGAGTCATTGGTTTTGTAATTCTAGCAAAGTTAGGAATAAATTTTCTATAATAACCTACGAGTCCTAAAAATCGTTTTATCTCCGTAGCTGTTTTCGGAAGAGGATAATTTTGTATAGCGGATATCTTGTCGGGATTTGGTTTTATTCCGTCGCGCGTAATAATATGTCCTAGATATGCTGTATCCTTTTTTAAAAATTCCGACTTACTCATTTGTATTCTAAAATTTGATTCTCGTAACCTATCAAATACTTTTTGTAAGTTTTCAATGTGTTCTTGAAGTGAAGTGCTAAAAACTATAATGTCGTCTAAATATACTAAACATATTTTATTTTGTAAATCGCGTAAAACATTGTCCATGACCCTTTGAAAGGTCGAGGGTGCGTTTTTTAAACCCATGGGCATGCGTAAGAACTCAAAATGCCCATGCTCTACATTAAAAGCTGTTTTAGAAATGTCGGCGGGGTTCATTTCAATTTGGTGAAATCCGCTCGCTAGGTCTAACGTGCTAAAATATTGACAATTGCCCAATTTATCCAATATGTCCGATATATTCGGTATAGGGTATTTATCGTCAATAGTTTTTTCATTAACTTTACGAAAATCTATGACAATGCGCCACTTAGTTTTTCCTGAAGCGTCGCTTTTCTTTGGAACGATCCATATGGGAGAGCTCCAAGCTGAGTCTGAGGGTCTAATGATTCCTTGGTCTAACATGATCTGAATTTGTTCCCTAACTTCCTGCCTATGTATAAAAGGATATCTATAACTTTTAGTATATACGGGTATTTCGTCTGTCGTTTTAATTGAATGCTTAATTGTGTTGCTAAACGTTAAAGTTTCGCCTTCTAAATAAAATATGTCCGCATAACGACCGCAAAGTGTTTCTAAATTAATTCTTTCTTCTTCATTTAAATGGCTAGTCCGTAAACGAGAAAGAACATCTTTTTTCGCGTTCTATCATTCGCCCGGTATACTTATATTCAGTGCTATTTAATTCGGCCTGGATAGGTCTATCGATAGAGAAAATTATGTCGTTGCGTGTGGGGTTATAAAGTTCTAATATAGCTCTATTATTTTTCGCACAAGTTAAACATTCCTTTATAATACAATTAGAGATAATTTGTTCTGGGATAAAAATTTCACCTTCACGAATGTTAATTGGTAATTTTACTATTTTCGAGGTACCTGCCGGTATAATATTTTCGTATAAATTTAAATTACGTGAATTGTAAATTTGAATAGCATTCGACGCGTTTGAAGTAACAAATAATTTTCTTTTATAATCGATAGTTGCTTCCCATTTATCTAATAAATCCGTACCAATTAAACCGTCAAAATAGTTATGGAACTTATATATAAAAAATGTAATGCTATCTTTACTATTGAATTCAGGAAAACTGGGAATCGTTACAGAATACTTATGTCTACTTACAGCGTGTACGTTACTCACTTCGAAAGGATCATATTTTAAAGGAAATCTATTAAAATATTTTTCTACTGCATCCGGACTTATAAAAGATTGATTCGCACCGGTATCAATAAGCAATTTTAGAGGGGGATTTTGAATCTGAATATAGGGAAGTTGACGTTGAGTTTGGAGATTAAGTTCTATTTTGGTTTGTCTAAAATTTTGACTACCTGAAAATCCTCCTTATCACTAAGGGTTGAAGACGGGGGTTCTTCCACAAGTGGTTCGCAATTTTGAGACGATACTTGGGGTAGTTCGCTATCATAATATGGATTTTCGTCATAATAATCGTCATAATTATAAACATTATTGTCATCGTAATAGTCACAGTAGTCATAGTACTGGTCATAGTCGTCACTGTTATGGAAATTCATTTCCCTTGTTTTAAAATAATTAGACGGTGGTGGGTTTCCGTGCTTACTCCAATCATGTCCCGGAATGTATCTAGTGGGTGGTAAATTTCTAGGTACAAAACTACTAACACCGCTCATAGGACGAGCTGCTTGAGACTTCGTGTTTAATTGTGGGGGTGCATTACGCGGGGTAATTCTAAATGTGTTAACGGGATTATAATTTGGGGGTTGTGCTCTAAATATTTGTTGGGTATGTGACGGGCCTAAATTTTGTCTATGTAAGGTCCGCTGTGGGTTAGTTATAAAGTTACGATATTGATTATTAGCTTGAAATTGTGGCTTAAATTGTGGAAAATTATTATTAAAATTATTTACCTTAAAAGGCTGAGAAGAAAAGTTCTGGGGGTGCTTAGTCTTATCGGGTTCATTTCGAGCCTGTAAATACATAGTATTTATTTCGTCTTGTACGAATTCTAATGCTTTTTCAATGGTTTCGGGTCTCATGCATCGTATGCGTGAGCCTAAGGGGTCTTTTAATCCTCT
>JBAIZZ010000034.1:73275-168490 GCA_037355905.1 Heliconius aoede
TATATATATATATATATATATATATATATATATATATATATATATATGGACGAGTGAAATGTATTTAAAAGATACCTATCAATTCATTTAATCATACTATTTGAATTGACATTTTGTAGTTAAAAGGTTCAAAGTTCATGTGTATTTTATAATATAAACTATTTTTACAATATGTGTTTTATATTATTATGGTATTTTAAATGACATTTCGCTTATTTATTATATAGTATTAATCTGTTTTCTGCTCATTTCAGCACTCAACATCTTGAAATCACATTTCTATCTTTTTTTTCTTAAGATAAATTGCGTTAGGTGATGAAATTCACAAATTTATTTAGTCAAAAGAAACAAAAACATTTAAAATTAACATTTTCCCCTTATAGAGAACCGAACTCACTACCACCAAGTTCCTTTAAACACAAATTGTAAATATAAATATGAATAAAGTACATACTGACATCGTCTATAACTAAGTGACTGCGAACTGGCAAACTAAAAGCACAGTTTGCACCCAAGTTCACTGTTGGAACAGAGCACTGCGGTTCCCACTACGGCAAAAGTTACCGCCATCTTGACATTTTAGGTTGATTTTATTTTATTTACGTCGTTTGTATGCATGAACCCAGGCAAACGAACTTAAAAGTCAAAAAAATTATGTTTATTTTACGTATAATCTTTACTTTTAATATTTGTTTAGTTTGCTTTAAATACTTAGTTTTTGGAACTGTTATTAGGGTTGACTTTTGGTTTTCTTTATTCCATACTTAGACCAATTTCCAGAGGGATACAGGATAGCGACGATTTATTTGTATTGTAAGTTGTCACTTCGTGCCAAATTTTATAATAGTATGTATAATAAATAGTATGTAAATAATAGGTCTCCATAACCTCGCGCGCGGCGAATTTTAGCAAAATCAGTGCATAAATGCAATTGAAATCGAAATCTTTGGATTATCTTGAGTTGAAACTCTATTTTTTCTCTTCTTCAAGGGAATTCTGATAATTTGATATTAATTTCAGCGTGAAATCTCCATGCAATCTCCAGATAAATGGTCTTGATAGACGTAAAACCATCACTTTGTTGTCCGTCCGTCAAAACTATAAGCGTTTTTACCTTTAGATATATAGAATCCTAAAACGATCTCAATTTAAATGAATCCCGACACCACAACAATAAGGTGGCAAAGTGGTATAACGATATTGCCATCTTTATTTTCTCTTTATAAGTTAAATTCTTATTAGAATTTATATGACTCTTGAGCATTCTGCTGTCGTCACGTCTTAATTGTGAAGCGGAAAATAAATATAAACGCCATTATAAAAAGCTCACAGTGACGTATAGGTACAATAGGAGGCGAAAGCCAGCTTTTATGTACCTTCATTATTAAGATGACGTTTTAGGCACATTTTTAGGTATGAATTTGTCTTTTTTTTAGTTATTATACACTAAGGACTTAATTTATCAGCTTCACGCTGTATCACTGTAGGCATGTAACACTGTAGGCAGAAGGAGCATAGTGATAAGACACTCTGCTCCCCATTTTCTGTCGGCTTAGTCCATGCATTTTTTATATATATTTCTTTAATTTTACTTATTTAATGTTTCATCAATTGTTTTGTAAATGTATAGTGGCTGGAAGAGCTCCTCTAAGCGTCAATTCCGGCAATTTTTCTTCTGTTCGTATTTTCGGCGGTTGGTCGACGTATATGTCACATAGATATCAGATCAGGTTATTTGTTGAATCTCGATCATCTCTTTGTATCTAAAGAAAATATCCGCTTCAATATTATGATCTATATCTAAAAAACGGTATTATATGCTTAATACCTTAACATATAAAGCATATAAAACCTACCTAAAGCTTTCAAATCTAAGCAATGAGATCAAAGTGTCTTTATAAAACGTTTACAGCGGATATAACGTTTCATAGAGTACACAATCACGAAGCACATTATAAAATGTAGAGTATAAAATGAGGCAATCAGAGAATCACTTGTGCTTACAGCTTTACTCGTAATTTGTAGTTAAATACAGCTTCAATTCGTATCCCTTGGGAATTAAGACACCTCGTATACCCATTTTCCGAAATTCGGAGGTATTAAAGTGTTGAGTGGCAGTCAGTTCTGCCACTCCGCCGCACTCAGTGAAGAAATTTAAATAAATATATTGTTTTTTCGAATGGGGATCAAATCCAAAATCGCGTTTACAGTTAGGTACTCACTTGTGCCCCTACGTTGAGACTGGCCTCTTACATTGCAATGTATATTTGAAATATAAATAAAAATAAAATAAATAAATAGCGTAAATGCATTTATGCATATTTTACTTTACTTTTGATTCCATCATAGTAAGAATCAGTCGAGTTTAAAGAATACCGGTATTACAATTAAAATGGTTCAATCACTTATGATCGGGTTTTATTAATTCAAAAATATACAGCGTTTTACCGTACACTAAGGAAGACAGGCGATACATAGTGTTAAGGCTCTCCGTTTCTCACTTTCCACTAAAATGTTGACACAATCAAATATCTTATATCTCATTTATAGACATTTGATATAGGGTACAAGTGGGGGAACTGAACGCCGCGTGTTTATATACCTAATTTAATAAATTACATTTGACTTTAAAAATATTCTTCTAATTTGTGAAATAACTTAGCAGTTTTAGATATTACATGAAGAGTAAAGGATATAATGGACTCTGTAACATAAACCAGATGCAGGAAGATAGCAAAAATATAACAACTACTGTAAATTATCTTCGCTTACTTCAAACGTACTGAGTGAGAACGTGTTAAGTACTTGTAGTATGGACTATAATAAAATAGACCTAACCCTTAAATAAAGAAGAAAAAAAATTTAGGTAGTAGTGGCGCAGAGGCACAAGGATGTGACTTTAACGTGACGGTTGTGGGTTCCATCCCCACTCGAGGGAATGAATCATTATTTATTAATATTTTCATTTCATCGCTGTGGCACAAAAGTAAAAGCCCGGCTTTGAATTCCGCCACTCAACATGTAATGCTTTGATGAATTCGGCGGCAAGTGGAGTGTCTCCACTTGCCGCCACTTTCTGTTAACTAACTTAACAAGGTTCCCTCGACCTACCTTGCTGTGTGTAGAATACAGCGTGACGTTTAAATAAGATTAATAAAAAGCTAACATTGTGTTCAAAAAACTTGAAACAATTTAATTGAACCAATAAGATTACGCCGAACAACGTGAGATAAATCGGTTAATTTTATTGGTCTAATCGAATGTTTCATAGTGCACTTTGTAGAAGTACTCCGTAGCTTTTCGAGATAGAATTTGTCTATTATGAGTTTTAAAAGTGGTTATCGCAGAGAAGTTAATTTTAGTATTTAATTATTATTATAAGACTTTACCAACTTTTATAAACCTAGAAAGCAGAGTAAACGGAGATAACCTAGTGGTTTTTAAATTTATTCCCGCATAATGTACAAACCCGTCAAGTTTCCATCACTTTTTGCCAAGTGATATATATATTATCATTAATAATAAATATCTTTTTATCATCATATATCATTCAAGTTGATGGAACTTAAATTACTTACATTTAAATGAATATATATGGACTTCCCGTCTACATTCCAGAATTTTAGTATTGAATTGGAACTTAACGCCTTGGTATATCTTATAAGAGCGAGTAATCGGGTCTCGAATCCATACTTATCGCGTTAACAGTCAGTCTCTGTACCACAGTGCGATGGCAACAATTGTAACTATATTAATTAAGTAATAATTATTTAACTTAACAAAAACGTTTACGTTAGTTAAATTTAAATTGTTATTTATTTTAACTTTATATTTGTTTTAATTATCTTTCTAAGACCATTTAGCTATTTAATTATATATTAAGACAATTAACCCTAACTATACAAATATAGCTCCTCCAAAGTCCTCCAACTCTTGTTTTAGAATAGATACAAAATTATTTATTTAGCATTCAATTTAGCTTTACTCTTATTAGGAAATTATGAAATTCAAAATTCTTAGTTTCAAATCTAATTTAAGATACTGTTTCTTAAATTAAATATAACAATCAAACGTAAATGAATTATAAAGAAGATTTATCCTCTCGTACAATTGTCACTTCCTGATTGATTTAACCAAAACCCTTTTTTATCAGCTTCGAATCCTCACTGTATGCCGCATGTAACAGGGGACCTAGGGAAGCTAGTGTTAAGACACTCCGTTTCCCATTTTCCGCCTTATTCTTGAGGCACCTTTGCCTAGACACCAAAATATTAAATATTTCATTTCCTCGAGTGGGAGTCGAACTTGCAATTTGTCACACGATTTTTACAGTCACACGATTGTGCCCTTTCGCCAGGACTACCGTCAAAATAGAAATACTTACTTTTATATGCATTTTAGGATACCGTCCTAACAATATAACAAGGGACCCTAAATTAATTATGAAGAGGATTTTTAACGTTATTCCTCGCGTAGAACGGTCGGTCACTCCCCAACTGATTTACAAAAACCCTTTTTGCTTTATTTATATGATTGTTCCTGGTAGAAATTACTTACTGTAAAAATGACCTTTTGCTCAACCAGTGCAACAATAAACATGGCAGGTTGTGGGTTCAATTCCCATTCGGGGAAAGGAATAATTTTTTTTAACTATTTTCATGTCTTCGCTGGTATTAAGGTAAAAGCGTGGCGTTGAGTTCTGCCTCACAACAGAAAATCTCGAAATCATCCTGGAAAATTCAGCAGAGAGTGGAGAATGGAGTATCTTAGCATTAGAATCCCTCTGAGTATCCTACATATGATTAATGCGTTAGTTATCTTGTACGTGTAGAGCTTACGATTATCTTTTACAAAATGCAGCGTTCAAGCATCCAATGGTAGAATCAGGTCACGAGATTTAAATTTTTTAGCCTTTGATGGATTAAGCTTCGTTTATAAGCTTGATAAATAATGTTTTAAATACAGCGTACTTTTAAAGAAAATATATTTTTAAGCAAAGTTTTATTATTTAATATTTCTATATGTGAAAAATTACTTTATGGTAGGTACTTCCCTATCGTACGATACAAGCAAGAACGTAGTGATTTATTATTATTTTATAAAAGAGAGAAAAAATACATTTTGTATCTATTATATAAATAATAGATACAAAATGTTGTGCCTTTTGAAGTTAACGACGTCATCAAAACAGAAATCGCAATTCAAATTTCAGCTCAAGCATACACTGGGAAGTTAGTCAGACATGTTTGCAGAAGTTCAAAAATTATCATGGAATACATTTGTTTTATTCTGTTAAAATAATTTCAATATAATATTACTATTCCAGTCCTCTTGGCTAATTATGTCACAAATCAGAACTCACTAGCGCTCTCTCTAATTACGTAAATTAGTAGTATTATTAAAAAGCTAGTGAAACTTTGTCATTTTGAAACTTAAATGGTTTAATTTTTTTTTTAGAGAGATATAACGAGCTCTTTGCTAATTTATTAGGTTAAATAATATCTATTTAACAGAAAAGTCTGGGGTAATGATTTTTTATCGTTACGCGTTTTGGAAAAAAATGAAATTTTGCATTCCGTTTTCTATTTACAGATCATCTAATATTTTTTTTAGCTTCAAGCTCTTTTTCACACGCAGCAGGGTAAGCAGAGGGAATTTGGGAACCTACTGTTAATACATTCCGTTCCCTACTAGCCGCTAAATTCTGGAGACAATGTGTGTTGAGTGAGTGATATTTAAGTCTGTTTGATATTACAATAACCTACATTGGAGTAACTTATCGGCATTTTTAAAAATATGTAATGACTTTTTCTTTTTATTTCTTTTTAGCTTCATGTTGTATCCCGCAGGTGGCAGGGTGGGCATATAGCCGTCAGGTATAGAGGGAACTTAGTGTTAAGGCACTCCGTTCCCCACTTTCTGTCCAATTTTTCGAGAGGTTTTAAGTGATGAAAGTCAATGCCGCGTTTTTTGCCTATGTACGATGGAGCATAAATGAAAATATTTATAAATAATAGTTCATTGCACCGAGTGGAAATCGAAACCATAACCTTCACGTTACAGTCACACGCTTTTTCTTTATTAATCAAAATCTGCTTGAAATTCAGGACGCTTAAAGCAAATTATAGCCTCGATAGGTATCATACAAACTTAAATTCATATATGCGAAAGGGTATAAAAATTCAATTAACATTAATTTTATTCTCCGGAATTTTTATTTTTTCTCGGGAACTCTAGTGGCTCTACTAGATGTTTGAATACATAAAATATTCTATAGTAAAAATATATAACTTGGTGTAAATATATTAAACAGACATACTAAAATGGTCTATTTATAATATAATGAAGCTATTATAATGAAAATATTATTTTAAAAAATTGACTATTCAGAATTTATGTTTTGTATTCGCCCATATCTGGTCTCGAAAATATTATGCTGAACGAACATTGCATTTTCCGCTACATCGCAGTGGGCGTCGCACTTTTTTTATTGGCTTCCAAGACCGCCGCTTGAAATTCTGAGTGCTTTCGGGCAGTAAATTAGTATTGGAAGGCTGAAATTTGAAAATTCTTCATATGTAAATATTTGTAAAACACCGATGCAAGTAAGCGAAAAAACTAGTTAACATATTTTTTTACATTTTTACCTGAGGATGGATATGTGGTGAGAATTTAGTAGTTTCTTTTTCTACTTTTTGGCTTCCGTACCCATAAGGTAGTGAGATTTCACTGTCTGTCTGTCCGTCTGCCACCAGGCTGTATCTCATGAATTATTGATATTTAGACAGTTAAAATTTTCACAGACTATGGATTTCTACTGTCGTTATAATGAAATGTACTCAATACATAATAAAATAATAAATTATACTACAAATAATAAATATAATACGATGTATATATTTTTTAACTGATCCTAACACTACGGTTAAAATGCTCCATATAAGTTATATTGTATTATAATAGCTTACAAAAATTTTATTATTTATAAATCACTTGAAATGTTTCAAAATGACCTACTATCTATTAATTAAGGCTAATTCCAAAACTTTGGGAAACATGTATAACATAATTACACTGTCTCGACGTAGTCAAAGCGTTCTCTGTCCGTGAAGGATTCAACAGACGTTTGAATTATTAATCTACGGTTTTCAAAGTTTAGCAGTTTGATGTCGCAAGTTGTAAAATATTTAGTGTACAGTCGAGTGTTAGAGCACGTGAAATAGTCGATATACGTTGAGATAGCTATGTCAATTAAATATTAGATTTAACTTTATAATGTGTTTTTGAGGTTGTAGGGGCGCAGGGTCACGCTCACCGTAAAACCGGCAATTCGGAGGTTTCATTTCCAAATAATTTGTATTTTCATTTTCTCCCACAGGTTACGACGGCGCTCTATTGAAAATGGAGAAGGAAGGTGTCTTAATGGGGATCAGAGTATCCTAATACTAGATTCCTAGGTTCACTTTGTAATATAATTTATATAATACAACGTACTAATCGAAATTTTTCCCTAGCTTTGTTAAACATAGTGTAGAGGTAAGTTTGTCACCTTGTTCGTAACATTTCTAAATGGGTGGAAAGCGGAAAACGCAGCGATAGAGCGTTTAAAATGCATTTATAAATTTATAAATAATCTACAAATGATATGCTGATAAAAATCTCTTACAAACAAAAAAAATCAACTTCACGCTATATTCCGCATACAGAAGGGTAGACAGTACCTCGACAACAGAAGTAGACGATAGAACCTAGTGTTAAGACACTCCGTTCCCCACTTTCCAGCGATTATTTTGATTTATTGCGTGTTAAATGGCGGAACTCAACGCCGGTCTTGTGCTTTGGTGCCAGAGCGAATAAATCAAAATATTAATAAATAATAATTAATTCCTTCGAATGGGGATCGAGCTTACGACCGTCACGTTACAATCACATGTGCCCCTGGGCCACTACAGCCTTAAAAAGATTTTTTTTCTAATGATTATATCTAAAGATCTTTAGTTATGGAAAAGGTATTAGAAATCAGGTCAAACTATAGAAACATAACACAATCTTAAAATATTTGTTGTACAAGATTTTTTGTATACATTGTTTGAGTAAAAGCATTCTTCAATTAAGCTTCTCTTGCTTTAAAATAAAATTATTTAAAGTCAGTAAATATCACTTAAGCTTATTATCTTTGTTCTTTCATCTCTTGATTTCATTTTACAATGAATAATATTTATACTTTTTTTTATATTCACACTGTATACACACACACGCACATAGCAGGGTAAGCAGAGGGAAACTGGGAACCTAGTGTTAAGACACTCCGTTCCTATTAAGACAGTTCCCTTTCTTATTATTTCCCGTATTCTAGAGATGTTGCGTGTTAAGTGGGGGAATTCAATGTCACGCTTTGTCCCGACAGTAATTTAATATTTCATTTCGTTCAGTAGGAATCGAACCTGTCACTTTTACATGCCTGGTTTCGCGACTGGCCTCAATTAACGTGACACATTTACACAGAGCAAGAAAAAACTTAAATAAATAGTGTCGACATATAAAATATTTTATCGAAAGAGAAGAGAAGCAGTGAGCGACGCTACTTATCTAATAGACGCTCTTAGGTTGCAACTTTTATGGTTCTTTCAAAAGCGGATTTAGAATTTTAGCGCAGCAACAGTGAGAAACTAAAGAAATTTATTTTAAGACCAAGTTTTCCTACTTTTATTATAGTTTAATTACGAATAAAGTGCCAGATTTATGTTGGTCGGTGGAAATACTTTAGTAAGCTTCCTTTCGTCTAAGTAAAGTATGCTTCTGTAATGGGATAGAACAAAACTATGTCTGTTTATTTAATATTTATACAAAAATGGACATATATTATTATTTAATATTAAAGCAAGATAGAATTTTTAAATTTTTTCTTACATTTTATTTAAGCAAATAAAATATGTTTCTTGTTATTTCAATACCTTTAGCAGTTATTTTATTGTCACCTCGGTCGCGAAGGAGAATCGCAAGTAAGTATGATAAATTAACGAAAAAAAGTCAACATTAAATTTTCATTGTACGTTTAAAATATCATTTATCATTGAATTTGTTTTAGACCGCACCTTTGTTTGGGGAAACCTTTTATGGGAAAAATGAAAGTATAAAGAAAATTTCTTCGTGATTTTGTTATCATTGATGGTTAAGACAATGCGTCTATAGGTTATTTTAAATTTAAACTTATTTCATACAAATAAAAAAAAACATTGTGCATAATTTTAAATTCTAAATCCTAATTAAATAGTATGCACCAAGCATCAAGCGCTTACTTACGCTACGAAGCTTTTATACAATATTGGAATATATTTTAGAATATTGGACTGAATATCGTACATTAAATAGCTTTCGAATACTGTTTCCACCAAAAATTAATACATCTGCCGCCATATTCGTACGTCCAAAAGCATATTTTAGTAATTTCATCAGAAGCAAAAGTAGATTAGATTTAACCAATAGAATTACAACGACGGACGGACGGACAGAAGTAAACGGGTAATTTAATTTGTACAATTGAAAGCTCCACGAAGTTTCGCTTAATGAAACGTAGCTGATCATTTGATTGTAAAAAGGGCTGATGTAGTATATTGTTGCCTTTATGTCTGTAGCAAACTGCCTTTCAGATATCTTGATTGCAATGGCTTTATTAATTTTAATATTTAGGTGTTCATAGTTGAAGAAAAGTGACTCTGGATTATAAAGTAAGGCTTACAAGTATTAATATCTTTGTTTTAATATCTAAAAATGTTCCTGGAAAGATAACTATAAATTATAATTAAATAATATTAGGCTTAACGGAAGATAACGGAAGAGAGGTTGAGGAGACCTCGGTTATCGTTGTTGAAGGACATAGTAGTATCAAAGATACTACTATGTCCTTCAACACAATATTTTTCAACTGCGCTACAAAGAAGCGTTATAAGTAACTACTTTTGCGTTTTATTAGTATGTATTTTTATTTTAACGAATATAACACTGAAAATGTTGTATTGGGTTGACGTAGGCAGGTCTGTACAAGCATGTGTACAATATGGGTCAAAAAGGTTTAACATTTCCCAGCTAGCGGTGGATTATACTTCTCAAATCAGCTTATTCGTTGTAAAATATAAATGAAATCGTTTTAGGTTTCCATTCATTGCTATTGTTTTTTACAAAAATGTTAATTTGCATATTGATTGATTACTTTTTTTTTATGTTATTCAGTGGCAAATGGGGAAATGGAGTGTCTTAACACTGGGTTCCCTCTGCTTCAGCAGGGTAGACAGAGAGAACCTCGGTGTTAAGACACTCCGTTCCCCACTTTCCGCCGAAATCTTCAGGCATTGTGTGGTCAGTGACGGAAAACAACGCCCCGCCTTGCTTCTCGTTGCCAAAGTGAGGAAATCAAAATAGTAAATATTTGTTTCTCCAGAGTGTAAATCGAACTAACAACTTAACGCTTTATTAAATGTATTATTTTATACTAACTCCGATTAGTTATATTAGAAGAACATTATCGATTTGTAATATTTCGATTTTGATTGAATCGTAAAACTTTTTCGATAGCGTCCGTTAACGAACGCAGAAGGTAGGTGGGTAGATAATATATTTTACTTGTTGCTAATGAGACGATTGAGACGATTTATTTTAGTGCTTTTTCTCAACGAAACTAGGTGTTCTTTTAAAAGCACGAACCAAATACTAGATGTTCTTTTATTTCTTTTAAAAGTACGAAGAGATTTTCTAAAACAGGTCAAGTATGTCCGTTTGCGGTTACGGCTCCTTAAATGCATGTTTATAACTTTCCAACATTCATTCGAGGAAATTAGACGTTTACACACGTGGACGTAATTTAGACTTAACTCTTTGCTTATTGAAGTTTAAAAGTCACTTTAGGTAATTGCATGTGTTTTTAAGCGATTGAAAAAGCAAGTGGCCGTCGTGGTGCAGTAGCAAAGCGTGTTGTGACTGTGTGATGGTTGTGGGTTCGATTCATATTTGGGGGAGTGATAACACACTTTGGTAATAAGACAAAGCAAGTTTCGAAAGTTTAACGACGAAAGTGGGGGGAGGGGTGGCTAATTAAAGTTATCTCAATTTTATGGTTTTTCCACATTACCGACTTCCATATTTTTTATTATTTTTGAGTAAAGATTGAATCTACAGAACAACGAGTAGAACAATGAGTTATTCAGACACTAGTCTACTGCTCCACGATGTCTTCTCATTTTATTTTCAATTATCTATTTCTCTCAAGTCCACTATAATGAGAGATTATTATTGAGAGTATAGGAGTATTATTATTGTTGTGATTAAGACACGTCAGCAGGGTTGGGATGAGAAGTGTCTTTGTACATAAAGAATAGGGTCACATAAACATATTGCGTAGAGATGATATTGCGAAAAAGCTCGCGTTTCTCATTACTTTTTTTAGCTTCACGCCGTATCGCCCGCACTTGGCGTGGTAAGCAGATATAAACTGAGAATCTAGTGTTAAGATAATTAATTCCTTTTCTCATTAGGAGTATTTCTGGTCCACATTTTCCATCGAGTTCTGGAGGCATTGAATGGTAGAACTCAACACCATGCTTTGCCTCGTTACCAAGGAGAGGTAATGAAAATATTTCATTGCCGCATAACGTTGTTATAAGAAATAAAATATATTGTAAATGTTCTTAGAATGTGTAGAATGAATAAATATAACTGAAAGTTGTGGCACAGGAGCACAAACGTGGGTCTATAAACGCTTCAGGTTACAGATTCAATTCCCAGAAAATGAAATATTTTACTATTTTTATTTCTTCATTGTGGTGTAAAGGTGAAGCGCGGCATTGGGTCCCGTCACTCAACTCGCAATGCCTCCGGAATTCGGGGGAAAGTGAGGAACGGAATTTTCTTACACTAGGTTCCGTCTGCCTACCCTGCTATAAGCAGGATACAGTAAAGCTGAAAAAAAAAGAAATAGAAATAGAACAGTAATACTTAACAAAATCTACGAAATAAGTATTTTAGTTTAAAAGATTTCGATATTATTAAACAATCTGTCGTACAATATGCGACAATTTCCTCCAGAAATTGAAATTTGGCTTAATCAATATTAAATCTTAATAGATCAAAAGCGATGAAACTTCTCCAAAGTTAGGTAATCTACTTGCGTAGCCTTACTCGAGAGTGATATAGCCGTATGTCTTATCTGGTTGGATCTCGAGCAAAAGCTAATGCATGCAATTAGTACGGGTGAGAGATATATAGGTGATATAAATGTTAGTGGATATATGTAAAATATTATAGTTTTATACTTAAATATTACTATTTTTGCTATATGTTTCTTAGTTGATAGGCAAAGGGAACCTAGTATTAAGATGCTACGTTCCCCAATTTAGGTCTAATTTTTGAGACTGCGTGTTGAGTGAGTTAATATTACGCTGCGATTTTATCTGTCACCTGAACTATTAAATTTAAAAAAATAATTCCAATGAATGGGATTCGAACCCACAACCATGGCGATTGTTCAGACGTTGTGCTGCTGCGCACCAACGTCTTATTTATTCTCTTTCACTTTCTGTGCAGGTAAAGATAAAAAAATATTTTCCGTTGAATGCGCAACCTATAGCAAAGGCAAATTTTGTGGGAACATGCTTGTGCCGCTGAACCACGACTGGCATTTCTGATCAAAGATCATCAATTAAATATAAAAAGTCCCTTAGATTATATCTATACGTAAGCCACAACGATGTCCAATTCTTGCAAAATTCAATTTTCCACAAAAAGGTCGTCTCTAAAAAGGTTAAGGGTGTTCATATTAAAAGGTGAATTGATTTTAAAATATCTTATCTTATTGTTCATTCTTTTGAATGTAAAATAAATGTAACATTTTGTTTCTCATATACGAGTAATATATGAATGATATTTAATAACTTAATATAATTTTTTCAAAATAAATAAAATATTTAAAAAAATAAAATACTCGGTATTGGCTTGTGAATTAATTATTTTCATTTATTCGCTGTTTTAAGATAGGTTGCGTCCTTGAGTTCCTACACAAATTTGGATGGGTAATAAGTACACTGTCATTACAGCAGGTTTTTTTAGCATATCTATATACAAATGCCACGAATGAAAACTAAAGTTAACATCTATAGAAAAAAAAGATCATTGTATTTTTAATGTAAAAATAAGTAAATTTATCGTTCACCTTATTATACAGGTTTTATACTGTAAAAAGTGTAAAGCTTTTTAGCCTCCGGTCTCAGGTAACTAAGAATACGTAAGACTTTAGACGTAGGTGTTTAAAAAGAACTTAAAAAATAAGTTTACTTTTAAATTTTTGTCTCATTAACTTGGAGTAAGAAATTCATCGTTCACAAAATGGTCAGAAAACATAGGTGTATGAGACATCATTATATTTTTTTGATTCCCGCACCTAGGATGGTAAGTAGTCTGATAGATAAAGATAATAAAAATGTTTATAAATCTTTAAAAACAATTTGGTGATGTGATCCATTGCTATTGCCCCGCTCTTGTGAGGCATAACGCAGTATTTCAAATTCGAAAAGCGCAGAATGGATTGTCCTTTACACTAGATTGCCTCACTCCTGGTAGCATTATGTAATATGTTGTATATGTATACTATAAATATTATTTATAATCTCAATAGACAAATATATTTTTTATTATTAATAGTTTATTCCAATTTCAAACTAATTGTACATTAAACTCACGTTAGCATCAAAGATAAAGTTCATATTTGTACCTCGAAAGAGAACATAAAAAGTAGTAGTAAAAAATTTAATATAAACTATCCAAAATATGTTCTTAATATATGTTCTTTTTATATGAACCAATATTGCATAAATGTCCTTCCTTGCATAAAAAAATAGGTTAGGGATGCCGGGTCTCGGCTTCCGCGTGCCAATTTTTTCATAAAAAATTTAGGTGACTATTCCAGCAATTGCCGTAACTAGGGTTGTGACGTAACAATAAATGAAAATATTCAAATTTGCAATTCATACAAAGTAGTAGTGGTAATAATACTTAAGTATAGTTTTTTATTTATTCGTAGTTTGTAAAAATGACTGGTTGTGGGTTCGACCTCCACTCGAGGAAATTAAATATTTATTTAAATTTTTATTTTATTTAATTTAATAATATAAAAATTTTATTTTCATTTCTTCGCTCTGGTGTAGAGAGGTGGCGTTCAGTTCCACTAGTCCACAAGCAATTCCTGCAGAATTCTATGGAAAGTTGGGAATGGAGTATTTTAACACTAAGTTCTCTCTGCCTACAGAAATGGTTAAATACAATTTTAACAAACCAACTATATTAGTTCTAACTTCTAACTCTTTAACGGAAGGTTATCAATAGTCTGCTAGTTTTATAAGCCAAAATAGAAGAAACCAAATTCAAGAAGATTCAGAATCTCATGCCATTAGAAAATTTTTCTTCAACATAATTGAAGTTGGCGTGGTCTGTGAAATGGGAACGTATAATGTATGAAATCTAGTAGACTAACTCTGTGAAGAATGTAGGTTATGTTTGGTATACGTCCAATTTTCTGGCCAGCTCATCTAAACTTATATAAAAAATCTTAACTGATGTAATATTATTTAAAACTTAAGACATTATTTTTAGCAAAATCCAGAAACCATTAAATTTGAAGCCAGTCGTGGCGCAGGGATACAAATGTGTAATTGTAAACACGATTAGTTGTGGCTTTGATCGCCACTCGAGGAAATAAAATATTTAATATTTTCGTTCTGGTATGGAGGCGAAGGGCGGCGTTGAGTTCCGGCACTCAACACGCAATACCTACAGAATTCAGCTGAAAATGGGGGACGACGAGGAACGTTTTAACATGAGGTTCCGTCTGCCTACACCTGCAGTATTCGGAATACAGCGTGAAATTGAAAAATAATATATAATTAAATATATACAAGTATAATCTAAATTATTTATTATAAGCACAAAATTAAATGGTGTAAAGTAGAAAAGTGTTAACTCGAAGAAGTGCTCGCTTTGTTTGTCACATCTCCTCACACAGCGTTATTTACATAAAGAGTTGCAATTAGCGAAATCGGGTCATTATCATTTTAGTCTCTATTTTAACATTTATCTGGTACTCTGTTGATTGGGACGTCGGGCCGTGAACCAATTAATGTGACCTACATTCTTGTAAGAACCCATTTTCGTGTTCGATCATAATTTTCAGAAATTTTGATACGAAAATTTCGAGAATATACCCCCATATGATTGAGACTTTTAAACAAAGTTTTTCGACATATTAATTAAATATTTATAAAAAAATTGTGCGTATTATAAGAAATGTGTATTTTGAGGCGGTCGTCGCTTATAACTTTATAACAGTATTTAAGCATAATATATTTTTATTCTACATTTTATTCATAAAACTTAATGAGGCTGTATATAAATATTTGAGACGCGGACTGACCTGTTAATGATACTGCCGGTGTATATTGTCTGTCGCGAAGAGCCAGCTTGTCGCACATATCTTTTTTTAAAGGCAAGTGTCTCTCATAACTATTCAGACGAGAACTCGTCTCACTTCGGTTTTCTATTTATATGAAATAAGATTTTTATTCATCACGCTTATAGTAGGATAGGAAATGGGAAGCTAGTGTTAAGACACTCCGTTCCTAAAAATTTTCCTTACTTTCGATTCCGATATAAATAAATAATATTTCATTCTCCGGAGGGGTAATCGCACCTACAACCGTCACGTTACATTCACACGCTTGTGCCTCTGCGCCACGACGGCCTCGATCGAGACGAAATATAACAATAGTATACTTTTTAGATGATTCTTTTTTTCTAGTCTAGTTTTTTTATAGTCTTTTTTTGTTTCGTAAAAAAAGGTAATATGTTAATTAAATCATATTATAGAAAAATATACTATATATATTTACTGCAATACAACTATAGGATAGTTGATCGAGCAATTCATTGGCACAGTGAATATTGTATAAAGAAAGGTAACCTGAGAGAAAATAGTGTCAAAATATTGGGTACTAAACAGCGGAACTCAACGCTGCACTTAGTCTTGCTGGTTATTTAAAATATTTGGAGAGCTTTTCGAACTTAAATGAACTTTTATATAAAAACAATGTACACGCAAAATCAAATATTTTCTAAAACAACAACTATTTCACTATAAATTGCCTCATAACTTGCAGAGTCACGTATTAGCCCACAAGTAAATCGAGGAAAATTTTGCGATTCCCGAAGAAATTAAGTTCAAAGATAGATTGAGTGTCAAGTTGGTTGAGAAGTGATGAAGTAGCTGTACGTCTTCAGAAATGCAATTTACTGCTGCATTAATCAGAATAATATGTTACTTTAGATTCGTACTTCTGTTAATTTGAAGTTTAGTGCTATTTTGGTGTAAAGTATGGTACATTATAATATATTTGTACAAAAATCATTATAATTTCTATTATTAATTTATAGATCCAGAATTCGGCAGAAAGTGGAGAACGAAGTGTCTTAACACTAGATTCTCTCTGCCCACCCTGCTGTGTGCGGGATACAGCGTGAAGCTGATTTTTTTCAAACTATAATTTCTGTACGTCAAAAAGACACGTACAGTTATACATAATATGCATTAGTAAAAAAAAATAAACTAAACTTTCTAGCCTTACAATGAGTATAATAACAAACTACTATATCAAAAATATTATTACTATATAAACACAATTAAAATAACAAGAAAAACTTATAGATTTTGTGTCCAGTGCACGAGCTTAATTTTATCATATATACAACCTGTATTAAGTTAATTGCTTAATGATAATGATCATTATAATATCAATATCAACTGAAATAATATTGAAAATAATATGTATATACGGGTACATTCATTTGCATCACGCTACTTGAACCGAATTTAAAAGTTATAGAAATATATTGATTCTAGAGATTAATTAATTTTATATTTATCATAAGTACGAAATATGTTAGGGGATTTATAATATATTATATATATAACTATTCTATATAATTAATAATTACGAAATTCCACAAATAATGTACATAATAAATTAGCAGCGGAAAGTGGGGAAAGAAAGTGTCATAATGGAAACGAAGTGTCTTAACACTAGGTTTCCAGGTTCTCTATGCCTACGCGCTGTGTGGGGAATACAGTTTTAAGTTTAGTGAAAGAATGTATGTAGGTATAATTAACATAAATCAAGCTTGTTTATTTATAAATTTTTTTAATAATAGTACACCAATTACTTTTAGTCTAGTAAAATTTAAAAGCTCACGCCAGTGTTAAGCGAGGAAGAAAATCATCGGGTATTCACAACACGAGCTGTTGTTCCACCTTAATTGGTCATTAGCATTGTATAATAGTATTAATTATTCTTTAAAAGGAAATTTAATTAATCAATGTCATAATCAATTAGTGATAAGACACTCCGCTGAATTCTCGAGGCATTGCGAGTTGTGTGGCAGAACTGAGCGCCGCGCTTTGTCTGGACACCAGAGCGAAGAAGTGAACATATTAGAAAGGTAATTTCTTTAAGTCGGAATCGAATCCACAACTTGTCGCGTTTACAGTTATATACTTGTGTCTCTGTGCCACGGTTGACCTTTACACTTATTTAACGGATATAATTAATTCTATGAAATTATAGAAATATAATTGATATATTACAGCTAGTAAACCTGGGGGTGGCATAGGTATTTGTAATTGCAGATAATAAAAAACCGATTTAGTGCGGCTCAGACTCGGTTATCGAGGCTTCCGTACCAATTTCAGGATTGTAGGTCAAAGAGAAGTACAATTTATAAAAGTTGACAAACTTAATTTTGCGGGCCATTCATTTAGTATGAAATGGACTACAAATATAAGTTCGTAATATAAAATCTTCTATGAAATATCTATAAATTTTTCCTTTATTTGTATAGTAAATTCTCACCTCGTGCCTAATTTCATAATTTGAAGTCCACGGTAAATACGTTATAAATTTTGATTACGCAACGAATTTCATACAAAATGCATAAATCGTATTTTTTGATTGCGTTCACTGAGATGTTTCATATTTTTTCTGCTTTAAGGCACTGGAGATCTGAATATTTGACACTAATTTCAGCTTTGACAGACAGACTACAACTAAGAAGTAAAAATATAAGAGCAAAACTAAGAACTTAAAGTAAACTTAGTGTTTAACATAATATTTTCCAGTACAATACAGTTACCATAATTAACAATACTGAGACCGGCCGTGCATAACTAAAGACGACCGCAGACGAACTCTACCCTTCGAACCGCAGAAATATCTTTGTTGACTGGAAACGATATTTGTCTTGTTTTATTTCTGTTTGTTTATTTTATAATGTAAATGTTTTAGAGACGCGCTTTGTGTTTCACAATTATAAATTCAAAATGAAAATATTTTATGAAGCTAATGTAATGTAAGCACGCTGTTGTGACGCAGGCGGAGTGTAAATTACTGTACGCACTATATATATGGATTCTAGTGACATTTATTTTTGGAGATAAATTCTAGTAACTCAGACGAAGCAATAAATATCATATTAATTCACGCTGTATACCGCACACAGCAGGGTAGACAGAGGAAACATAGTGTTAAGACACTCCATTTCCATAAAAAAATTCTCTACCTTTATCACAAGGTACAATACAAGATGGATGATTATTTAATAAAAATGATTTTTGATTTCCAATTCTTTAATAAAAGTGAGCATTTACTACTCTTGCAATATTTGTACTAATTATGGAACCCCATACGAATGAATGTTAAACGAACCTCAAAAATGTAGGGTAATAACAAACCATTCTCGCTTTTTCTCATGTTTTAATAACACCCCCTTGCGTATAACGGAATCGTTATGTTAAAAAAAAATGTTTTTTATATGAACATTATTTTTGTATACGAATGTTGAATGGAGAGAGAAATTTTGGCCAAGATCTCTACGAATTGAAATCAAAACTGAGACGTGAGATTTAATGTCTCTGAAAAAAGTCTTTTCCCAAACGGAAATAACAGATATACTCCTAACATTAACAATATTGATTATTTAAAAGAATTTTTAGAAGTAGGCAGAAAGATTCAATTAATATATTCTATCATCATTATTGTCATCATTATGCCCTATTCTCATCCATTCCCGTTCACACTCGTCTCTGATGTCATGCCACTGATCTTTGGCTCTTCATCAGCTATTCTGCGTATGTCATCTCCCCAGCTGGAGTACGTCATATCCATTCTAAAGTGGTTAACATTTGGAGATAATTCAGCTATTTGAATCTGCATTTCTGATATTTTTTTTCCACTGTGGGAAGACTAAATGTGACTTTGAGTTGGGCAGAAAGTGGAGAACAGAAGGTCTCGAAACTGGATTCTCTTATCTTATCCTGTTGTAGGGTTAAAGCGTGAAGCTAAAAAATCTTAATTATCTCGTATTGTGCTATTGTTTCTTTTTCGTGTACAGCGTGTACAGCAATTCCATCATTTATATATAATAAAACTCCATAAAAAAAAAACTTACAAGTTAGTAACAATTAAGCAATAATTATCAGTTGCAAGCGTCAATTATGTTTTAGTGGGTCGTGCATATTCATTGCAATAGCGCTGCGGTCGCGCGACGGTACACGAAACGAATGAAATTGGTCGAAATAAAACTCAACAGCAAAACCGACCCTCATCATATAATTTTATAATCTTCTATTTTAAATGTATAATATTTCATAATTGAAAAGACTGTATCTTCTTTAAACGTTTCATTCATTCATTCATTCCTATTCGAGGCATAATTTACTTTATCAACTACAATAAAGTATTTAAAATATAAATGCTATTTACTTGAAAGCTCGTCTAGTTTGATCATCAATAATGTTGGTGTCGCGTTCATTTTAATTATAAATTTACCTGTAGTAAAAGTTGAAAGTTTTAAAAATATATTTTAAATGGATTTTGTGTTTAAGCACATAAATGGGTGAGAAGAAATTTAATTCGTCTTTGTTCTTTAATTTCAACTTAATTTGAGCTTATTGTGATGAATCTCAATGTTACAGAGCTAACATGAATATAATTGAACAGTTTTAGGGCAAAATAATAATAATATTCATATCAACAAATATATTATTTTTCAATTACTATTTTGCGAAATAGAAAAAACTTGGGACCATTCAAAGATACAGATGAAATGATAAAAAAAAATCAAATTTCCTCGAAATCATTTCAGAATAACATTGATGTTTCAGAAGTACAAACACAATCTAACGCCATTTTTATAAGAGACAAACCAAATTTCGAGACAAAAAGATCCAATATAGCGCCGCGGCGAAGACGAATTCATATTCAAGTGGGTTATAAAATGATTTTATGTCATTTCTAGGCACGGTCTTTGGCAGACAAGAGGATTTGTGACCCTGCGGTTGTCGACTTCAAACAGTTTCAGCTTAGAGCAGGTTGGCAAATATGAAAGGGTTATTCTGAACTTAATATTTAATTATTGACATTATAAGTAAGTGAATTAAGAGGAAAGTAGTTTTCAGATAAATTTCAGATATTCCGTTCCCATTAAGACACTTCAGTTCCCCACTTTCCACCAAAATCTGGAGACATTGCGTTTTGAGTTATCAAGGCGAAGGAATGAAAAGATAAATATTTTATTTTATTGAGTGGGAATCGAACCTCACGCTTACAGTCGCACGCTTGTGCCACTTTAGCCAGCTTTTAAGCTAGCTAGCTATATGATATGCGATTCAATATTTATATATTCAACAATTTTCAATGCCTGAAATTTGCGAACATTTTCCTGAAATATATGGTAGCCGATTTCAAAATTTCCAAACGTGTATCATATTTTCAATCGTAAATTAGGGTTAGATTTTGAATATTGGGTTAAAATTTGTGCAATAATGGTATGAAATTCATAGTTTCTATACTATTGAGTCAGTGTGGAATATTTAATTTTTGTCCATTAAAATCCACACTGATATTACTAATAGAAGTGAAAATTTCCATACGAAACAGCGTCCTAAGTAAGTCGCCTAAAGCGATGGCTTTAGATATTGTCTGAAAATGCCATTATTTCATAATTCTCGTGAACATTTTGGGTAAAACGTTTTGAGTTTGGCCTTTGGTTTTCAATTTTTGTAATGTAAGCTAAAATTGTGGTTTTATTCACTCTTGCAGGACGGGTTTTTAAACACATAAAATAAAAAAAAAACGACAGATTGTACTAATATATTTACATATTTTTTATTTTTACTGGGAATACTTACTTATCTTTTGGTTGTAGTTTGTAGTATATGTATAAGAAAAAAAAAAATTAACATAATAAAAGAAATTACTTCATAAATAATGTTAAAATACATTATACTATTTAATAAATAGATTTTTAATATAGGAAGAGTAAGCTTTTCATATTGTATATCGACTTTTTTGTCCCACGTTAATTGTCTTGTAACCCAAAACTGATTCAACGACAGTAAATTGTTCTCAATACGCTTAGTGCCAAGTTTTATCGACTTTACGTCTAACAAGGTAAACATATAAATGAGATCAGCTTGCGGGTTCTACAATATACTTACTATAGAAGAATATTCAAATATTAATATATACAAGTATATATAGAAGTTGTGTATATTTTTATTTCTTAGGTGTGAAATAACTTTCAAAAATTCTTTTTTAGGCCATCGTGGAGTAGTGACAGCATCTGAACATTAATGCGATGATTTTTGGTTCGATTCTCATTTAGGATAATGAAATTATGTTTATTTTACCGCTTTTTTAAAAAGACGTACGGCATTGAGTTCCAACACTCAACACACAATGACGAAGTGTCTTAAGTGTCTTAAACACTAAGTTCTGTTAGACGATGAACCTTAGAAAAAACTTAAATACCTTCATAGTAAAACACTATTTCACACTGCTCGTTTTTCAGGAATACTTCCTTAAATGATAGAACTTAAAGCATTATTTTCCCAAATCAGATCGGAAAAAATAACTAATACGGTTGAAGAAGAAAATTAAATGTCATTGAAATTTAAAGTTTCGACTATTAGTTATAGTGTATACATACATTTTTCTTAATTGTAAGACGGTAGCGAAAGTCTAAAAAAAATGTTTCTGTTATAAATTGTGTTATTTTTAATACTTACAATAACTTCTTAATTATAATAATACACTACACTAATATTTTAAAACTAATATAAGAATGTATATAGATATTCTCTAAATCTTGCAAATTTACCGTCTAAATCTAGCCAAGTGCCTTATATGGGCGTACAGTGAATGCATACATAATATTAGTGGAGTGCATACTGTAATATAAATCACGAACATAACTAATATTCGGTCACAAACAGATATATCAGCTTCATGTAGCTTAATACTTAATACTTAAAAGGGTTGAGATTATTTTCTCATTAACTGCATCAGGGTAGACAGAGGAAACATACTGTTAAGACTCTCCGTTCCCTATTTTCTGCCAAATTAAATGAGAGTGGTGGAATTCAACGCCACAATAACATAGAAATGAAAACATACATTTAATTAAATATTTAATTTCGAGTAGGAATCGAACTACCAGTCTCGTTTATAGTCACACACTTGTACCGCTGCGCCACGACTGGCCTTGCAACAAAAGGTCCACAATGTCTATAATATTAAATTCTTCCTTTATTTTCTATTAAATTACATTTAATATTTAAAATAAGTTTAAAAGTGAAAATAAATAATTATATTTTTTTATAAGAAAGGTATAAATATCTTAAATATCTTAAAAATGCTGTTACAACCAAACTCAATATGTTATCGGTAAAGTAATCTCAGTAAGAATTGGATATAAATATTCAAAATTACATATAGCATATACCATAAGCTTGCATATATATACATATGTAAATGTGTACATTCATTTTGTGAGTCAAGCGGTACTCGACGAGCTCTACAATTGCTAACGCTAATAGAAATAGGAAAAATATATTCAAAAAATCCAAGTTTCAATTTCTCAATTTTACATAAATACTTACATATCTTTTATTATTATTGTTATTTTACTAAAAAATACAAAAATCAACTTCATGTATTATTCCTTTTGCGAAATTAATATTCTTTTATGTTTCACACACGACTTGTTTCGAGAAGGTTTATGTTTATTCAATGGTTTTTGTAGAAATAATAATTTACATTACTTGACTTATTGTACATATAGTAATAAAAGCTAACATAAAATGTTCTAAAAGCTCTATGAAATGGATGAAAGAGTCGTGTGCTTATATACGTTTCTTGTACAAACCGGGGTGAACTCAGGAGAGTACTCATCTCTGTGGTTTCGTATGGAACGTGAGCTTTACTTTGGATTTAGGTAATAAAAGATTCCCATACACTTTTATCATAATTATCTGGTACGCCTTTATGTAATTCATTTAAATCGAATTTGAGAGTCCATTGAATGTATTCGAAAATGATTGTATGGGCTTAAAAATATGCTAAAGCTATTTCGCTCTTTATAATTTTTTTCTGTGAATTCTTGACCCGTCGATATTTTTTTCACCTAATTACTTTTATGTAGGTATTCCACGATATTTTAATTATTACTTTTTTTTTATATATAAATGTAGAGAGATTGACTATTGAAAAAAATATTTATTTACAATTAAAAAATAAAAGTCAAAATACTAAAACAAAACTGAATTTAAATTTGCTATGTTTATGAAATGAAAATGTATACATAGAGTTCAAGTTTTCATATAGCTTTTTTAAGATATATTTTTATGTGAGTTAAAAAATAATATATAATACAAAAATCTTATTTTTCAGATCCCACAGATTTTAGCTATTAGCTATTAGAACGCAAGCAAAAATTCTATTCTGGATTGAACATAATAAATAGTACGAGTAAACGGCGATATTTTAGATGTTTTTGTAGCACGTGATAAATGCGAGGGTTATCCATTTCTTTTTTCTATTGAGACACATTGAAATATTGTAAGTACCACATTAAACTTTTCTATTGTATTGGTTACAATTAAAAAAAAATTACAATTAAAAAAAAAAAACATACTTTAAAATATTTTAAAACATCCAAAAGTCCATAACCAGGTATCCTCCGGAGTCATATTTTATTAAATAGTACCACAGCAGTCTATATTCATTCATATAAATTGCAAAACTTTAGTAATTATTTACCGTCCTGCAGGTTTCAAACGTTGCCTCGAATTATTTATTGCAAAGGTAAACTATAAACTTTCATATTAAATATTTCATTTGTAATGACATCTGTTCTCGAGTCGTATAGTATAATACAATAGTTAGCATGACACATTGATAATAGCTGTTCCAACTCACCGATATATCTGCTGGCGCTCTTCGCCATAGTTTCAGTCAGTTGACAGCAAAAGGAAAGGGAAACGAAGCTGAGGAACAATCCTTGGTAAGTTTCTTTGATCATCTCTTCACTTTCGTTCAAACTTTTCGGTTAAGTCTTAACTTCATAACTAAGTAACGTATGCGGGTTTAAGTTAACTCACGTCACATGTTAAAGTTTTGTGAATAAATATAAATTGTTATGGTACGTTTGAAACGTTGAAGTATAGTTGGCAAGGTCGAGTGCTCTCGGCACCCCAGCACCGACTGAACTGCTACCCTCACGGCGGGTGAATATCGCTGCGCAGTGCAGAATATTATGCCGACTGTACCTCACTCGTTTAATTTAAAACAGCTTTTTAGCACCGAATATGTTAGTTAGTTTTCGTTTGCATGTATCATTTTAGTTCTAGTTTTAGTGTTATAATACAACTATTTCAATTATTAAATGCATTAATTAAAACAGAAGTTTATTATTAATAATAATTTGTACAAAAGTAGAATTCTGTAAATACTTTTAATTAAATGTTGGTTCAATTTTTTTTATGTGTTCACGTAAAATATTATTTTGTAGGTATCATTGTTGCATTTAAATTGTAAATTTGTTAATTAAAATTCACGATACTTGCTGTATTGAAAGATAAGTGTTGTTTCGATTCTCACGCAAGGTAAATATTTGATATTTTCATTCCTTCGCTCTAGTGTCGAGACTCAACACGCAATGCCTTCAGAGTTTTGAGGAAAGTGGTGAACGGAGTGTCATAATACTAGGATCCCCCTGCCTATCCTGTTAAACGCGGGATAAAGCGTGAAACTGAAAAATAATGAAATAACCACTGTTCATAAGAAACGTTCAAAAATATTTTTAATATGCAAATTAATGTAATGAATGGTCTCGATGGCGGCCACCAAATAGCTATCTAGCGCTGTAGTCCGTCTTCAACAGGAAAAACGACCTATTAAATTATCTTGCATAAAATCTTTTGTTTCAAAAATGTAAATACATTTGTATAATGAGTTTCTTTGAATTTGTCGGTCGGTCGGTTACTTTGGGCGTTTCCTTCCAGGGTTCGAATCGTTCTGCCGTACTTGTATCAGTCAAGTTCCGACTGAATTTATGTATGACATGCTCGGGATGTACGAGGCCAGTGTAAAAAAATACTAAGGCACAGAAGTTTTCTCGATAAATAAAGAATGCTTTCGGAATTTTTTACACTTCAGTTTGTCTATAGAGAGTTATTGGTTCCTGACGATGGAGGGATTCTTGTCTTTTTAGTGGTTTTTTTCTTCTTTTAGTATCGTTTTATAGTATATATGTATAATCTATATTTATGGGGGTCAGTTTAAGATTTTGTATACTTATAGCGTTATTGAAATGCATGTTTTTTTTAATCTAAATTTTAATAATAATATTAAATCCTCTTTTAGGAAATGTATGAAAATTTGAACAAGCTTTGAGCAAGTTGTAACGAGTGTATGATAATTTTAACGTAGCTTGATAAAAACGTGTGTGGTCAGAGCGTTTGGACGTTTCTAAAAAAACTATTATTATTAACTATACTAGAATAAAAAAAAAACACTTTGAACATTTTAAAAATATTTTACATTTAATTATTGAAAAAAAGTATGCCTAGTCAAATACGTTTCACATTTCAGAATAAATTGTCCAATTGTTAGACACGTTAAGTTCTCGAAAAAAAAAATATTGATATTGATGCCTTCTTGTTGATTACATAAACAAATAAAGATGCCTAAAGATAAAAAAAATACGATATTTAGTTTTAAAAGGATAAGTTATATTTTTAATCTGTATTAAGGAATAGGACACTGCAAAAGAATAAGAGAAGATAATATAATATCTTAATACGACACTTAGCCAAGTACAGTAAAAAATGAAACGAGTAGAAAATTATAGCAAAAACTCAAGAAAAAATATGCAAATGTCGAGTATTATTAGCTCATATAAAAAGTTAATTAGAAGCTGACTTTATTATTGTTGAATGTTTGCTGTACGTAATATGATGGTGTATATTTTATATTACTACTATGATATGATATTTAAAAATATGGCCTTACTTTTTTGAGCATATTTATCAATGATGAACATGATGATGGACATGATGAACTAAATTCTGTTATTACCATTACCAATATACCATTCTTATTTATTATTTCTTAGCTTCACGCTGTATTCCGCAAGTCCTAGGGCAGGCAGAGGGAGAATAGTGTTAAGACACTCCATTCTTTATTCAGCGACTTTCGTTCCCTACGGCCAAATTCTTGAGCCATCGAGTTTCGCCAATGAACATGCAATGCCTCCAGAATTCGGTGGAAAGTGGAGAGTGGAATGTCTTAACTCCAGGCTCAATCTGCCAACCTGCTACACGCAGGATACAGCGTATATATGAACTATGTATGTATATACGACTATGAATAATGAAAATGCGTTATTTTTAAGAAACCAGACCTAATATTTACTAAAAATTCATGATAATAACATATAATTAATTCACAAGACACAAAACAACGAGAAGAAATGTAAAGATAAAGTAAAGAAAAATGTAAATAAATTCCGTAATTTCATCATCATACATATGATATCCTCAAATAGAAAAAAAACAATCCCTTCAATAACTTTCAATTCCATTCTATTGAGCTGTCGAGTGCCACTCGCCGGTTCAATAAAAGAAGAAATAATGACATATGAGAATGCAATTAACGTATGTTATTTTGAAAAAGGAAAAGGTTTTCATTTAGAATATATTTTCTTATTGTTATTAGCACGGAGCTTTCCACTTCTGTATTTGAAAGCTGGTGATTACTGTGTGGTCCCATTTTAATTTAGCCCGGTACTAATAATGTCATTCATGAGAAAATCAAAGCTAATTTGAAAGCTATAAAAATTAATTTCTTCGCTCTTTATCTGAGTTGATACAACACAGCGTTAAGTTGTGTCACACGATAATCAGTATTATGCAATATAAACCACACATTTCCTGTAGAGAATAAATATATGACACGTTTTGTCACAAAATATAATTAATATTTACGCCTGTGGAATCGATAAGATTTCGTTACAGTTCAACAGTTATAAATTTTGCTCTTCGTTACAGTTATTCGTAAATTTTATATGATACTTTAATATTTCATGTAACGTGCTGCCTGCACAGCGTTTGTTCTGTACAAGTATGAAAGTATTACCCAATATGCGCCCAATATAGTGTTTTCAGAGTTAATAGCTAAATGAATTAAATTAACGACGAAAATAAATTGTCAATCGTAACTTTATTGAGTTTTATTTATATATAAAATGTATGTAAGTACCTTTATAAGAAAATATGAATAAATAAAAACTTAGTACATAATAGATAAACATAAAATAATAAGATATCAACTCCACGCTTTTTTTATAAGAGAGACACAGAACGCTTTTTCGCTCCGTTTTCACATTAATTTAAAGAATATAATACAATAGTAATAATTATTAAAATAACTTCAAGACATAAAAATATATTGAAAAAAAAAACACATTTAAACATTAATTAAGAATATGTTTTAAATTCTAAAAACAAATAAATATTAAAAATATAAAAACAAAATACAGAATCAACGTTTTATTAACTCAAGGCTGTAGCTGGGAAACATGTATATTTTTGACAAAGTAACATGCAAAAGAATTCCCTGTTATTTTAATGAACGACTTGATTCACACTCTATTTCCATAGATAATTGGAGTACTACTGTAAAATAATACTAATGTATGCTTACATACAAATATAAAATAAGCTCTATAATGTGATGATACAAATTATTTATACCATCAGCTATGTAGACTAATCTAGCCAGCACCGCTGTGTAATTAACGATAAATCGAAATAGTATATTTTAAATATTCACGCTGGCCCGTTTAGTTAGATATTTAATTTGTATTCTGTTGTACGACAAACGATACTAAATACATGCAATTAATATTGTAACGATATTCATTCTAATTTAAAATACTACTATTGTAGACTATGGAATAAAATATATATTAATTACACTGGAGACCCGTCTCGACTTTTGTTGCAAGCCATAAAATGTGGAAAGGAAATTTTTTTTTTCGCATTTTTTTTATTCGTGTAGTTATTTCATGTACATTTCTTAGTATTAGTAATAAGTAAGTATAAAAAAGATCAGAAGAAACCTAAATGATGGTAATTTGTTATCATGAGTTAGTTGAATTTTTATCTATTAAGGATTTCATCTTATTTAAACTATCTTAAAACTATTTTTTTACATTATTTAGATTTTATCTTATCTCTCCGTATAGATTATTTAAGGAAATTTTAAAGATTATTTAAAGAAAAGAAGATTATTACGACACGATATAACTTGTATATTTATTAGGAGACCTACTTGGAGGCTCTGTCTTGTCAACGAGATTTTTTCTCTACTTCTGCTATTTTGACAATTCACTTCACACATCGAGCTGCCCTCGTTTCTATCATTGCAATGATAATTATTCTAAAAGAAAAATCTTCGAAATAAATGGATTGCTAATAATATTTTTTTTATTACAGCACTTATTGCTTTTTTATTCATGTTCCTTTCCAAATATCTTGTAAAAATATTATATAACTTAACTAAGAATTTTCAATCATATTTATGGAATAACCAGACAAATTTTCGGATCAAATATAACTAAACTGGTAACTTGTTACATTTCCCGATGATAATAATGATCATCTGTAATATGCTATAGCAAACGCAGTGGCAGTTAATTTGAGGGACTCGCCCGGTGACGCTGTCAAGACCAGTCCAGGTCAACAGCAGGTAACAGCAATAAAACAAAGTCATATATATAATTCACAGCAGACAACAATACAGTTTGTGTGTTATTAATTATATATATTATGTAAAGGGTTTACTTTTAACATATTCAGCAAGCAAAGTTGATTCATTGTTACGACCGATTTTAGTAGGAATGGTACACTGACCATATTTACTTTACCAACTATTCTTGGCTGGGCGGACTGATTCAGAATCCTTCTCAGTAGAAACGGTACAAACGAAACTTCGAGTTGCCAATTATAACTTTAAAGCACATGTGTATTGTAGACATAGAGAGAAAATTTACAAAAGCTTGGAAAAAGTCAAATAGAAGTCGTAGCGTACGCCAATTTCAATGATTGTGTGTTTGTATGGAAAGTTAAAGGAGCGAAATATTATAAAGCTTAAGTTATATCTGAAAATATCTTGGAAGTCCTCCTCACAATTGTATGACAAACGCGTCTTGACAACTGAGATGCAAATATTTCATAAATAAATAACTTTAAGTGTTATAATAAAAATTGAAATTATAATATACTAGCAAACTTATCCCAGTGTCGTCTGCTTAGGTACTTTTTTTTAATATAATTATACAAAATATTTGCATACAATTTACTATTGTAGACTATATGCTATTCTGATGCATTAGCTATATAATTGTAAAGTTTCATCTAAATCCGCTTAATAGATTTTGTGTGAAAATGCAACAAACATCCATATAATATTATAATATTCAATTCATCCATACATATAATATCCAACAAGCGTGTGGCTGTCAACATGACGGTTGTGGGTACTATTCCTATTCGCAGAAATGAATTATTATTTATTAATAGTTTCATTTCTTCTTTCTGGTGACAAAGCAAAAGTGCGGCGCCCATGCATAACTAAAGAAGACTTATTAGATAGATTTTCGGCGGAAAGTGCCCCTGTCTTCCTGAAGAGAAAGTGGGTAAGCGGAGGCTTACCCAGTGTGCTTTCACAGTATCTCGCTGTACGGGGGTACAGCGAGATACTGTGAACGTAATGGGGATTACAGGGTACAGTGAGATACTGAAAAATGAAAGACTACAGACATTTACATGACTTACAAGTAAAATCTCTTCTACATTAATTACAAAGTGGCAACCGTATAAATTACTTCTTCCAGTTATTAAGTACGTACACCCCGTTGAGCACAAACGTGACTTCAGGCGTGAGTGACTTCGACTCACATACGCATATGATCATTCAACCAATGTAAGGGATTTGTTGTCAGTTAGAAGGGAAGATTTAACTATGTAAGCTTATTTGCGTATGGAGCTTCTGTTTGAAAATTACAATATATGTGTATATTATTTTTCTACTTATATGTATGTATATTCTTGTCTTATTTATATTATTATTCTACAAATTTGTGAATATCGTACAATCGACACACGCTATTTTATACTCTCTCTAAAACACAATTACCCATTTTGAAGCACGTTCCATTTCTCGATATCAAATAATTATTTTAAAAATAATAAACGCATAATGGTTACACAAAATTATTATTATTAAATTTTATTAAATAATTATTATTTATATTGTTATCATTAACATAAATTATTATTGTTAATTAAATCATATAATTTTGAAGCACAAAGATATTAAATAGCGGGTGGTATAATGCGAGGTATTATATTATCTGTCACAAGAGGCAACTTATTGTTGAGACACTTCGTTTCCCATTTTCCACCGAATTCTGCCTCAAACTTGATGAGAGAGAGAGAGATGAGATGTTGAGAAAAAAATTGCTTTAGTGTATTCTTACAAGCAAATAGTTTTGTCGGTACTTACACTTAGTTATTCATTTTTTTTTCAGTATTTTTTAATTGTTATTTGACAAATCTGTCAAAAAAATGCTTATATTGAGAGATTTTACTTAAAAAATAAACTCAAAATAGTAAGGCCGCTCTATTATTCAGTGTGAATCGAATATTCAATTTTGTGAAATACTTTAAATTTTCAATGCATATTGAATAGACAGTATCAGAAAATATATTTTGTAAATATTTTTAGACCTTAGTGACATCAGTGGAACTTGCTTTGTAACTGTAAACAACAAAAGCTTTTAAACAAATAAAGAAAAAAAATAATGTAGAATACGTGAATATATTTATTGTATGTAGTACTTTTTAAATTATTTTAACCGTATATTTTAATAAATAGTAATTAACAACGGACTGTTGTAACTTTTGAAACATTAGATTTTCTAAAATCTTTATCATAATCTAAAATAATTTCATTTAAATATGCGAAAACAAAACCGGTCAAATGCGAGTTGGACGTTGGAGTTGGCGTACCGAGAGTTTCCCACCTATTTCAAGATTGAATGTCAACGGCTTCGCGACTTTTACAATTTTGTACTTTTACAATTTATAAAAGTTGACAAATTTAGTTTACGGTTTACGTTTGCTCTTATTTTGTATGAAATGAACTACAATAATAAGTTTGTAATGATTTTTTTCCATGGAATATCTATAAATTTTCAGATTTTGGTTTTTATCTTTATTTCTACTAGAAGTTGTAAGTTGATGTTTTGATTACGCGGCGCCATACAAAATGTAGCAACCTGAGTATCAGATATTAAAATCAGACGGTCACTAAAAATGGCATATATGTACTGTAATTTTAAAATGTTAAGATCTTGTCTGACAATATCACAGTGGGCCGATGGTTGTGGGTATGGAAATACCCATTCTCTCTATTCCACATTAAGTTTACAATTTATTTAATTCTTAAAATTATTTTAATTTACTAAAAAATCTTTTCACAAGGTGTTAAAAGATGTAAAACACGACTTTTTCTCTGCTTATGTTGAGAATACGAGAAATTTATTTTAATTTTCAAATTTATTTTAATTATGAGAATTTATACGAGAAATACCTTATACAATTTGAACTATTTTGAAATAAGAAATATTTTGAAATTGCTACCGTGACGCACTTAGGGTGACGATTATGGATTCAAATTCTACTCCGGGGAATATAAATATTCATATTATGAATGCGAAATATCAGGTATATTATAAATATTTATGTCCTCTATCGTCTTACATGATTTTATTTTTGCCCACCGGCAAAATACAATACTAGGACACATAAACATTTTAAGATATGATTTTTTAAATAAATTTTAGCAAGAAAATTAATTATTATATTATTCGTCGCTCTCGTAACAATGTAAAGCAGAACGTATGTAAATTTGAATTTGAGTGGGAATTAAGCTCACACATCGTACTGGACATCTACGTTTGTGCACCTGCGGCACGACAAGCCCCAATATGAAAATAAGATTTCTCATAATAGAAATGATTCTATTAATGATTGAGTTTTGGGGTGAAAGTGAAGAACGGAGTGTCTTAACACTGGGTTCCCTTTGCCTATCCTGCTGTGCACTGGATACAGCGTGAAGCTGATTTGTTTTTTTTTTAAATTATATAGTTTAAAATTGCATATAGTTGAATATTTTCATTTGAATTGTTTGAAGCTTACTTATTGCAATTTTAGCTTAAACAAAGCACAGCTACGTTTCCTACTCTGCTAGTCAAACAGGAACTTTGAAACAAACTCGAGCGGGATACGCGACAGCTATAGGTGTATATTACGTAGTAGGTACGGGCAATTGTGTAATAATTTATAATGAACGCAAAAATGTTTTAATTAATTATTTAAGCTTGTAACTAAAAGTTTATTGAACGTAAACGCGACGGTTGTGGGTTTTATTTTCCTCGCAATTCGGGGGTATTGTACGGTGTCCTGGATGGTGAGCTCTCTTGGCCAGTGATCGGCATTGGGAGTTACAGGCGGAAGTGCTTGTTAGAGTACATGCATTCCGCACAAGCGAGTGGTCGCGAGGCGTGCAACCATCGTGAGAGGATATCACACGAATCTAGAGAAGCCCTGGGGAAAAAGTCCTGAAGTGGATGAAATTACATGTACAGTACATGAAATTTTCTGACTGCAATAATGCAAAATATAAAAAATATATATTGTAAAATAATTAAATAACACATATAATATATGTTCCTAATAAAATAACAATAATAAATTAATATACATGATATAATATTTACAGTCGATAATGCCACAACGGTAACGCAGCGAATGTTCGTAGCTATAAAGTTCATGGACAATAAAACACTATGGGTTCATAGATTTTCTGGCTGTAGATAACCTAGTTTGTACAATTTTACTATAAATCTTAAGCGAGTTAAGGTGTGGTTTGGATGAGAGTAAACATAAATTGCGTAACAAAATTGATATTTTTCATATTATTTAAGCCTACACCTGCCATCGCGGCACAATAAAGTAGGGTAGGACATTAAACGTGATGTATGTCGGTTCGATTTTTTTTTATGGAAAAGGACAAGGTAAACGAGCGTTCGGGTCACCTGATGACAATGTATCACTCGATTACATTATATTTATTATGAAAATGGAACCCATAGAATTATGAATGGAATCGTACACTACGCCACTGCGCTGCAGAATTCCTAGTTGATCGTATAACAGTTAGTTGATACATAATGTATAGTAATTATTTGTCACCGCGTTTGCAGTTCTACTTGCTACGTCACCTAGTTCACGGAAATGCTTATTTCTTGATACTAATATGTGCTGTCAATTTGAGAAACAGCTTATTGTAGCTATGATTTGGTTGATAATTATGCTAATATCTTAAAAAATATTTGTTGAATAAGCAAAGAGGGTAGTTTTTTAAAATTTCGCTCTCTTACAGCCAAATAATAATTTTTAGAGAACAATACGGTACTGTTGTAAAGTAAGCATTAAGATGGATATTATATTGTTAACATATTTCTATATCGCAAGTACACAAATAAGAAAACAATCAAATAAATTGTAAAATAATTAAATTTCCTCTTATGAAGTGAATAATGAAAAATCAAACGCAGTGTCCCAAAACTTCTAAAAGTCTTAACTTTCAAATCAATTTTAAACTCATGTAATATTTACTTAAAATTAAAAAAAAATCACAAATAACATTAGTTCCATTTAATCCAAAAAAAAAAAAATCTTATAAATTGTATACGTTTAAATTTAATTAAAATAACATGGCATCTGAGTCAGCAGAAAATCTGCGACACCGCACCATTTGCAAAGTAAAGTTTGTATTTGCAATCGTGTTGCCTCGTTAGGGCTTTTCTATTGAGAGTTCGCCTAATTGCATCGCAGTGCTCGTATCCGTGGATTAGAACTCGTTAGAATCCCCAAATATTCTAGTTCAGTACGCTTACGAAGGGAAATAACTATTATATTTTTACAGTAATCTTAAAAACTCAAAATATTTTTTGTAATATTTCAAATCTCTCTAGGCGGTAGGCGGCGGTAGCTACCATAAATGCTATTTTTTCTGGTTTTAAAGCTGGATTCCACAGGATGAAAAGTAGCCTAGATATTGCTGTACAACCCCCTCTATTTTTTAATGTTACTGCTGTTTTCACAATTTCACAAAAATTAAAAATACACAATATCTTATTCATATAAGCAAACGGAAAGGGAGAAAGAAGAGAAACCAAAAAAGTAATATATAGCAAACAGATATTGTACCAAAGCACATTAACAAATGGTTTCATATATCCTGATATGCCGCTTCCACTACTACCGGCAAAAAAAAAACCGTTTAGCACACTCATATCGATACTCTACCAAATGAATCTCACCTCATACAAACATATCTATATTTTTGATTCGATTCTACCTAAAATCGATTTGTATTCCGCAAACATTGGATGCAACGTAATCATTCGTGAAATTGTAAAGTCGTTTTAAAGGTTTTACCGATCGACCGTCGACCGTCGGCGTCGCTTCGCTTCGCTCTAACGGCTCGCTGAGCAAACTACAGATAAACCAATAACAATACTGAACACGAGATGAAAAGATAAACACCAGAATTGTAGTAGACTCCGCAGTGTACGGGAAGTAATACAAATGGATAACTCGTCGGTAAATGATAGGAGGCAGCGTGGTAAGACTGTTTATTTTGTTTTTATCGCTATGTGCTATTTTTTATATTGCAAGGTACAGTGAAGTTAGTATTAACTGTACTTAATTAACTTATTAACTTAATAAATAAATATCTGTCTTTTAGCGTGCGGGATACAGCGCTTTCGCAGTATAAAGTTGATGTTAAAAAATCACTAGTGTTGAGACTCTCCGTTTCTCGTTTTCCCATTCCGAGGATGGATGTCTGTTCCATTTTCACGCAAATACTACTGAACGTATTAAGATAAATCTATACAGTAACATCCGTCACATGAACATGTAAGCTATAATTTATGTTAAGATTTTGTGTAATTTGGTAATAATATAAGAATATCTTTAAGCGGGCGAATCCAGGTTGAGGTCACTAGTATTAAATAATACTAAAATATTGCACGTTATATAAAATTAATATTTATTTTTGTAATTTTTGCCAATCGACAAGATAGAACAAATATCTCTGTTCTAAAAAGTAATGGCTGGCTAATGTTATCAATATTTGGAGATACGGGAGTAACAGAGAGTATATTGTACATATATTTATCGATGCCGGAATACGATTTTGTCATATCTCAAAAGAGCCTTCTAGTGTTAAGATTCTCCGGTCTCCACTTTCTGTCGAATTTTGGAGGCATTGCTCATTGAGCTGCAGAACCCACTTTGTCTCTGCACCAGAATAGAAAGAAAAATATTACAACCTCACGAGTTTTCATTCTCACGCTTATGTCCCTTCACCACGACAGGCCTTGATTACATTACATACCTCTAAGTTACTCTAAAGTTGTCTATTACAGTTATTCTATGCACAAATTTGTTATTATAAAATATGCGCGACGTGCACTTAGGCAACTGAAGTATAAACGTTAGAACTGTTGTATTATTCACTGTACGGAAGCAAAGTAATAAGCCGGAGTAACGTACATAACTAAGATAAACCTATATCAATGCCTGCTAGAGTGTTATTAAAGCGGGTTTTAATCACTCTTCTATAACACTCTGTTATGAACTGTACCTTAAATACATATAAAGTTTTATGTTTCAAATATATGGCAGATTAGATTTTTGTCATTTTGAATTTTCCACTGAATTTTGAGACAGTAGGAAATAAAGTACTAGTTTTGTGTGAAATGAACTATAAATGGAAATTTTGTTATTTGTTATTTTTTTTAAGACACAGTATCTAAAAAAATATTTTTTTGGGATTTTTTTCCTTTATTTTTACGTACTGTATGTTCTCAGTGGACAAATTTCATAATTGCAGGTCCTACGGAAGCACCTGGATACTTTGTACGTGCTGTATTTTGGATGAAATTATCAAAATAAGGATAATTTCCAATTGCCCCAAAATAATGAAACTCGTAGATTTTCTAAAATCTAAAGATTTTGATGACGCGACGACCGTGGCGATTCTATGAATTGACAATCATCCTGTAAACATTGACAATTTTGACAATTGACAACCACTGCAAACATTTGTGTTAGTAGCAACAGATAATATAAATAATATATAGATGGAACGATCTTAAATAAAACCTAACTTAACCGACAGCCGTTATGGATCATTTATTTTTTGGTGAACTTTTAAATATGAAAGGAAAAGTTCGAAAGCGACACTAAGTTATGAATCAGTAGAAGTAAAATACAATATTGAGTTTAAAATTTCTGCCCCCGACGTACTGCCAACTTTTGAAGGTCCACATTTACCAATTGGCAATCGTTTATGAAAGTTAAAGATAACTTTTAGTTTGGTTTACTTTCATCGTTCTAAGCTACGATTTCGGTTTTAGTATTATTATTATTATTATTTATTTATTTATTTATTAACAGGTGTAATTAGTTACAGATATTATGACATAGTCAAACGAGATCACAACTCAACATAGGAACCCTTACACCCCGTTCATAAGATTGGGTTACTCAGTCCACCCGCTCTATGTTCAGGATAAAGGGCAACCAGTTTCCTGATTAACTCAAAACAATTATAATATCTCCGCAGAAGGCATATTGCCCGTGCGCGGACCTGCGAGTTTGTCTACTTATATTATTATCACAATAATCTCTCAATTCTCGTGTACATAATAAATTTTCTCTCATATAATGTACTAAATAAAAAAATAAAAAAAAATTCTAAAATTTCCTCAAAATCTGTCCATTGACATTTTAAGACTTTTAAAATATCAACAGTCCCTAAATTTATATGTCCTTACATGGTGTTAAACAAAA
Organism: Heliconius aoede; assembly: GCA_037355905.1. Classification (NCBI taxonomy): domain Eukaryota; kingdom Metazoa; phylum Arthropoda; class Insecta; order Lepidoptera; family Nymphalidae; genus Heliconius; species Heliconius aoede. Next base: position 110,702 of record JBAIZZ010000034.1, read on the forward strand.
AAGCTTCTTATGGATTTAGGTTTAAGCTTTGAAACTACGAATCCTAAATATCTAAAAGAGATCTAAGATGCTTAATTTGATGTTGAACAACATGAAGTCGTGGATCAGAAAAAATAACGAGGACAACGCAGCGAATTACTTGATCATAAACTCCAGTCTGTTTAGACTGAGGAAAATAATAGTAAGTTTATTTATCAAAATGCCCTTAAAATACCTTAGGCTAGGTTCAGTTCAAATCAAATCCCGCAAAGAGAGGTTATTCTGACATCGAGAAATCTCTTTGATAGCACCCTGAACAGGTAACCAAAATCTGATTTCTTTTAACTCGGATTCCCACACAACTTGGTGACACTATAAAGGGCCAACAAATATGAGTAGTATTTATTGGCTCTTTTAATTTAGAAAAAAATCAGAAAATTTACGTTACGTTTTGTAGTAAATTTATAATTTTAGCTTAAACACATTTTAAATTAAAATTTAATCGTGCTGTATCCCGCACACAATAGTATAGGCAGAGGGAACTTAGTGTTAATACCTTTTTTTTTATTTGCCTCAACACTAGAGCGAATAAATGAAACTATAAATTTAAATAAATATTTCATATGTTCAAATGGGCATGGAACCCATGACCAGTCGCGTTTACAAGCACACTGTGCCACTGCGCAACGACTGGTCTCAATTTTGACATTATTCCAATTTAATTTAAATTTTGTTTTTTCCTCTATAGTTGACATCTACTAGACTATTACGTGCTGGTTGTGCCATCTTTAATGCAGCGCTCAATGCAGCTGGTTAGATTATTTATTTACCACGTCTCAGATGTTTTATTCTGTTTTACAGCATCCAGAGCAGTTTCTGTACAAAATAATATGTTGTTAAGTTTATATATTTTTGATATCTTTACCGACATCGTTGCCGTGTGGATTGAATTGACTACGCCAGTTGAAGGTTGGAATTCAGGTAAATGTCTTCTAAAATTTTTTAATTTCACCTGTAGACGAGGTTAGGTTGATGATGATGAGCTTCAAGATACGATCTATTATTGTTAAAAAAATATGATAACAAGAAAACATTTATTATATATGTGCGAGTTGATTTGAACCTACAACTATTTGATGCAGTACCCGATTATTCCAAAAGGGTGTTAAAGTCATATAAGCATAAAGATACTTGTAAAGGTGCAGTGAATTTTATAGTTATGACTTGAAGTCATTCTTGCGAAAGTCGTTATAGGTTAGGATTCTGTAATATAACACTTAACGGTGAGACTCTTTAGTGCTGCGGTTACATTCAACTGGCAATATTTCTGCTGGTTATTTCTTAGATGTAGAATCTTCGATAATATATAGAATTAATATTTAACAGATTTTTTTTTTCATCTTTTACGATAAGCTTTATAATTCTGATAAGCTTGGTCGTGGAGCAGGCACAAACTGTTTCTGTAAACGCGATGTTGTGGGTACGATTCCCGCTCGAAATGAAATATTAACATTAATTTATATTTTCTTCGCTCTAGTGTGGAGGCGAAGCGCAGCGTTGAGTTCCGCCGCTTAACACGCAATGTCTCCAGAACTATGCGGAAAGTGGGAAACGGAGTGTCTTAACACTTAATTCCCTTAGTCTATTTGCTGATTTATTTTGATTTAATTTGATTTGATTTTAATTTGATAAATTTTAATTTGATTTATATTAATTTGTTTTTTTATTCCTATGTTATAAATTTCAGAGCTAACGTTCACATGCTATGAGTTTGTTATTTATTAACTTTTCACATAAAACCCCGTAAAAGTTGACCCAAAATCCACCCTCGGCTAGGGTCTAATAATATATATATATAAATATGGCTCGTTCCAACATATTTTATTTCACTTGCAGCTGTCTACGACTTTCCGTTTTTATTGCAATTCGATGTCAATGGTTTAGGTATACGTAGTTATGATTTTTTAATTCTTTAAATCCTTTAATTTTTTAGAAACACTTCCTTTTATTTTCTTTTGCACCTGTCACACAGTGGCACTGTTCAGTGCCGCACAGTCATCTCGATTTTGAAGTGACGTTCCGATTTTTAGCCCAAAATTTAAGTGTCCAGGTCAGATATGACCCCGCTGTTCGTCTAATGTCCGATAATGAACTTTATTTTTACCATGTAAGCTACCAATAATTCCGGAGATAGAATCTGGCAACATTGCAACAATTGCAAATGCTCTGTTAAAGAATATAATTATTTTATTTAAAGACGAAGAAACGTTAAATAAAGGAAAATGTAATCCAATATTAGAGTTTTTACATTCTTCTCTAATATAAGACTTTATACTGTAATTCATATTGTATTTGTAATATAAGATTTTTATGTCGTCTAAATAAGCTTAAATTCAATAATTCCAATATTTCTATTCTTCTGTCATGCGAGAGTGGCGGTCAATTCAGTAATTGAAAAATGCAATTTAGCGCAAAACTGACTAGAGATTTTACGACTTCTGAGATAATTTTAGGTATTTACGGTGCTGTAGTCTTTAAAAATTTGTTTTTCAAAGAAATATGGCATTCATATATATCTATATTACTTACGTGGCATATAACGTTTTCTATAATTATTATATTATTTTTAAAATACTTTTGGTAATTTTTCACAATTAATTAATAAATACAACATACTCTCGGGTTAAGGAAAAATGTGTGTATGTTGATTTCTCGCATTATTGTATCGACAAGACACAGCGCGGCGTTCAGTTACGCCAGTTGAAACTCAACGGCGGAAAGTGAAAAACTGAAATGTCTTTATGAGAATGGAATGTCTTAACACTAGCCTACGTCCTTGTTATCTGTGGGATACAGCGTGAAGCTATAAAAAAAATATCAAAATATTCTTTATTCAAATAGACCATTGCCAACAATTATGAATAGCTAAGGTATATCAGAAAATCTAAGTAGGGCCAGTCTTACAGAAATACATAAAATTATAAAATTTCATTTATTATATTTGTTTTTTTTCATCAATCTCTGATTATCTTATCTCGCCTCTGCCCGTTTAGTATAAATACGCAGCAGACGGCGCAAAACAACGCGCCATGGTCACTTATTAATTTTATTTTATTGATTAAGTTGGTTAAATTATTTGTGTTGTCAATATTTTTTCCACTACAAGATATATAGTTCATAGTTAATTAGTTCTAAATTCTAGAAGTCTCATCATAAATTTAAAACATTATACATTATATATATATATAAATATTTATATTAATTTAAGTAATGTTACTGATTTATATTGTATTGTTTATAAGTAAATATTTTATATTTACTCATAAATCATGTTTAAATAGTTTATACTGTAACTCTCGGTTTAAAATGTTTAATCCTCATTTGTAAATAGCAATATCATACACACAGCATATTCAAATATTTAAACGTTTGAATTTCAGTATTATTTAATCCGCTTCAAAATATTAAACTACACTTTACTCAACATAAATAATAAAGTGCAACGTTTCTATGAAAGTAAATATTTCATTTAAATATTAAAATATGTTTTTAAATTTAAAAAAATCCACTTACTTGTTGCACTCACTTCAGGTCCAAGAGACTCGAAAGCTTTACCAAAGCTCAACTTCAAGAGGCGATCGGAATCTGCAAAAAAATGTCATTTAGTTTTGTCGTCTATTAAACTGAATCTGACTGTACAGTTGACAATTTTGGGTTCGATTTTCACTGTGGGGGGAGTGAATTAATGTAATTTCCTCGGCCTGGTTACAAGACAAAGCGCGGCGTTAAATTCCGTCTCGAAGCATTCAATGTCTCAAAAATTGGGCAGAAAAAGAGGAATGGAATGTCTTAACTCTAGGTTTCCTCTGCTCATCCTGATATTTTCAAATAGTTTGAAACAATATTTTATATATATCGCCATCATATGATAAAAATATGAACTAAAATAAAAAAAATTTTTGCTAGCGACACCTAGATTTTTTTAAATATACTATCAGATAACGATAAGCATGCGCTTTAAGAATATTGTAGTGTATATACAAATACGTAGATGGCGCTGCTAATAAAAAATTGTATAGATAAATATAGCGTTTGATATGATTTATTGTTAGTTGAAGGAATTGGTCTATAATTCGTTATCGTTTCGAAATTTATCTATGTTAAGTAATTTATTACTAAAAAATACAAAAAAACAAATATAAAAATATGAACACTCAGTATATGGTACAGTACATATATCTTTAGAGCATAAGTTAAATTAAATATATATAATAACATGTAAACATAAGATATAAGCAATTAAGGAATGTGTAACCCTTTTGGAAATATGCCAAAACCATTTAAGCCATGTTAGCTAGATACAGTGGTGCATATTCATCACGATAGCTTGGACACTTTATGATCCTTTAACATAATCGTTTTTTAGTTAACTGCATATAGTAGGATGGCAGAGAAAAAATTGAAGTGCAACACTCCGCCCTCTGTCATAGTAGTTTGGGGTTACAATCTCAATCAGTTTTTTTTTTCAGATTTAAAGATATTTAAGTTTAAAGTAGGTCCAGGTGTATTGCAAGTGCATTTTTCTTTTCCTATTGTAATCAATGTAATCGATACGATTCAATTATATTATGTATACACACGGATAATATATATATATATACACATAGTGTGAAATAAAATCCTCATGCTGTATACAGCAGACGGCAGAGGGGACACTCCGTCTCAATCTTTTTTTTATAAGATTGTGACTTAGTCTGTTTTATGAGTATAATTATTTTTTGTTGAACAAAATTTTGATAAGTAAACACTCAAGGCTGTTGATATACCGTAAGGTAATTTCAAACTTTGTTTTTAAAGCAAGGAACACAATATTTACAACAATTACCTTTTTTTATTTTATAAAATATATGATCAGCAATCAAATGAGGCGAGCCTGCCAGTCATAGTGCAGGGACAAAAGTGTGTGATTGTAAACGCCACTGGTTTTGGGTTTGATTCCCATTCGAGGAAATGAAATATTTATTTATATTTATAACTTCATTTCTTTGCTGGTGTCCAAGGCAAGGCGCGGCGTAAAGTGGGGAATGGAGTGTCTTAACACTAGGTTCCCTTTGCCTACCCTGCTGCGTACGGGATACAACGTGAAGCTGATCATTTGATAAATCAAATATTAATAAGTTCAAATAAATTCATATTATTTTATTTACTTTGTTTAAATCAACACCGGTATTCCGGTACGAGTGTTTATTTGAGCTACATTTTATAAAAACAAAAACGTTGTAATAGTGACATTTTATATGCGTGTGGCTTCGTTACGTATTGATATAGTACCAGCTTTCATACTGGGACTGGCTCGATGCTACTGAAAATAAAATGAAAAAATATTTTCATCTATAGCGTTTGTATGAAATGATGTTTCCGTAAGTCAATTTAAATATACAAGTGTCTATATATATATTGAAATACTATCTCATTGCTGTCTGTACGCATAAGATATATGAAAAAATATATTGTTGGAATTTATACATGTAATATAACTCAAATATATATTTTTTTAAAAGTGTCGCCTACTTTGTCGGTGCGTTTGTTCACTCCGATCTTAGAAATGAATTAATTGATTAAACACATTTTCTGTCACTATTGTATTTTGACAAATTTCCCTTAATATTTTGTTTAGGTCGGTTCATAAATAAAAATAAGTTTTTCAGTAGAAGCAGAGAGAACTTAGAGCTAAGCACTAATCTCACCACATTCGGCTCAAAATTTTTTTTTGAAAATTTAATTTATATATATGTAATTAATTTTAATTATTTTTTTTAAATTTTTTAATAAATATATAATTTTAATTCATTTTTTTTTAATTTGAAAATTTGCGGAAAGTGCTCAAAATATTAAAATTATTTTGCTTTATAAAAAAAAAACATAAGAGATCAATAAAATAAATACCTGCAGCGGTAGAGTCGGGCGGTGGCTGAAAGTGATAAGTGGCAGCAAAACCTTGTCCTGGTGATGCCGAATTCGCTGTGAATTGTAACAGCAAGGAAGGACCTGTTGACAACACCTCGTAACCTGTGAAATAAAGGGAAGCAAGTTATCACGTTTTTTTTTTTTTTTTTTTTTTTTTTTTTTTTTTTTTTTTTTTTTTTATGGAAAAGGACAAGGCAAACGAGCGCATGGGTCACCTGATGGTAAGTGATCACCGCCGCCCACGACCCCGTGCAACACCAGAGGAGCTGCAGGTGCGTTGCCGGCCTTTAAGGAGGAGGTAAACGCGCTTTTTGAAGGTACCCATGTCGTATCGACCCGGAAATACCGCCGCGGGTAGGCCATTCCACAGTTCCGTGGCGCGTGGAAGGAAGTTCCTACGAAACCGTACAGTAGTGGAGTGCCAAGTATCCAGGTGGAGTGGATGATATTTCAGCTTATGACGTATTGTACGGTTAGAAAATTCGGCGGCGGGTAACAGGTCAAATAGTTCTTCAGAACACTCCCCATGATAAATGCGGTAGAGAACGCACAGCGAGGAGACGTCTCTACGCAGAGCCAAAGTATCAAGCCTTTCACAGCTCCTTGGGTCCCCAATAACTCGAACGGCTCTGCGTTGTATGCGATCAAATGGTTCAAGCTGATACTGGGGTGCACCAGCCCAGAGATGAGAACAGTACTCCATATGAGGCCTAACCTGGGCCCTATATAGGGCCAATCGGTGTTTTGGCGTGAAGTACCGTCTCGCTCTGCTGATAACCCCAAGTTTCTTCGAGGCCAACTTGGCCTTGCTGTCCAGATGATCGCGATACTGGCAGTCATTCGAAGCACTGAGGCCCAATATGCTGATACTGGCAGCGGCTTTAAGGGGAGTGTTTTGAAAGACTGGTGATACGACAAATGGGGTTTTTTTAGTGGTTAACGCGCAAACTTGTGTCTTCTTGGGGTTGAATTGAACTAAGTTCCGTTCACCCCATGAGGAGATATTCCCGAGGGATGCCTCAACTGAAGACACAAGTTTATTTCGGCACTGATCGACGTTTTCCCGAGAAAGACTTGCGCGGCCGGAGTAAACAGCGTCCACTGTGCTATCATCTGCATAGCAATGAATGTTAGAATCCTCCAACATATCATTGATATGCAGAAGAAACAGCGTAGGGGACAGCACGCAGCCTTGGGGAACGCCAGCGTTCACGGGCATATTTTTAGAGCAAAAACCGTCGACAGCGACCTTGATGCTACGTCCAGTGAGAAAGCTGGCGATCCACTTGCATAAATTCTCGGGAAGCCCATAGGATGGAAGTTTAGCAAGGAGCGCCCCGTGCCACACTCGATCAAAGGCCTTCGCCATGTCCAAGCTAACTGCCAGGCCCTCTCCCTTGCTTTCAATAGCCGCAGCCCAGCGATGGGTGAGGTAAACCAGAAGATCACCGGTTGAGCGACCATGGCGGAAGCCATATTGACGGTCATTAATCAAACGGTGATCCTCTAGATAAGCCAAGAGCTGACTATTGATAATGCTCTCCATGACTTTTGAGAGTAGGGAGGTAATAGCAATAGGCCTGTAGTTAGAAGGATCGGAGCCATCGCCTTTCTTCGGGATCGGGTGGATAAGAGCGCTCTTCCATGTGTTCGGGACTACGCCAACTGAGTAAGAGTGCCGAAACAAACGCGTTAGCACCGGTGACAGCTCAGGAGCACAACAACGGAGCACTAACGGAGAGATGCCATCTGGCCCGCTCGACTTGTGGATGTCCAAAGAGGACAGAGCTCGTCTGACGGCTGTTTGGTTGAACTTAACCTCAGGCATTGAGCTCTGGCACCGCGGGATGGTCGGCGGCGTTGTCCCCTGATCATCCAAAGTCGAGTTCGAGGCAAAGAGAGCGCCCAGAAGGTCGGCTTTCTCTTTAGCCGTGTGGACCAAGATGTCATTTCCCGTGCGTAATGGCGGAAGCGAAGGCTGGCTAAAGTTACCAAGTGCAGCCTTTGAGAGGGCCCAAAACTCGTGAGTTCCGGACGGATAACTCTCAAGCTTCTCACCAATTTTGGCGATATGGTCGGACCTCGCTCTGGCAATTTGCCACTTAAAGTACCTAGAGGCTCGGTTATACTTCTTCTTTAAGGTTGTCACCTTCGGATCCTTAGTTACCATTGCTTTAGCCCAGATTTGATATGCCTCACGTTTGCTAGAGGCAGCAAGTTTGCAAGGTCTATCAAACCATGGCTGTGATTTGCCACCGATTGGCACTACAGTGCTTGGAATAAAAAGTTCCATGCCCTGCAGAACCACATCCGCAACAGCAGCGGCGCAGGTACTAGGATCATCAGAAGAGAAGCAAACCGGCCCCCAGGGATAGGATGAGTAAAATGTACGCATCCCATCCCAATCTGCCGACTTGTAGTGCCAGACGCGACGAGTTGCGGGTGTTCTGCAACTGCAGCGCTTAATGGGCACAGCACTCCGTACCAAACAGTGGTCTGAAGATCCCAAAGGGGCTTCGACCAGAACCTGGTACTGTTCCGGATGTGAAGTCAGCAGAAGGTCCAGTAAAGAGGCATTGTGGTTATCCACGTCCGGGAGTCGCGTTGGCGACTCAACCAATTGGGACAATCCGTTCGCCAAAGCAAGGTCAAATGCAGCTCTCCCCGCGTGGTCGGAGGTGTGTGAGCCAAGCCAACTGGCATTATGCGCATTAAAATCACCAAGTACCACGACCTCAGCGGAGGGGATCTGTGAGAGCATATCGTCAATAGCCGATTGAACGTGCTCCATGAGCCGATCCGTTTCTGCATTACCACTGTGGGACCTGTAAAGGCATGCGTAGAGTCGGACACGATCGTCCGAGTCAACGCGGAGCCAGATTGTTGACAGGTCCTGACCTTCAAAATTAGAAAGACGACGGAAACTCAGGTCCTCCCTTACGAACACAGCGACCCCGGCATGAGGTAAAAAGTTATGCTCTATTTTGTAGCCGGGGTATTGGAGATAGGCTGTGTCGCTTGGACGGGCAATTTGAGTCTCCGTCAGGAATAACAAGGCCGGCCGTGCCGTCTCGAGATGGTGGTGGACGGCATTTAAGTTGGAATGAAGACCCCTGATGTTGCAAAAGTCCACGTTAAGCGTGGTAGGGGTTGCCGCGGAGCGTACGCCTCGTTTGCCTTGTCTAAAATTATTCTGAATGCGCGGTTCTGTGCCCTCCCCAGAATTCGTAGGGCAGCCTGAGCTTGACTCAGGGAGGGATTCTCCAGCGCCGGAGGCGCTGGTACCCTCCTGGGGTAGTCTTTCTTTTTGTGCCGCTATCATATTCAAGGGAGGGGTGGGGGTTGGGCACCGGGGCCCAGCATCACCTAGTGCGAAACGCAGTGGCAAAAGCCACTACTTCACGCCGGTTTTAAATGCTGAGGGTGGTATTAATCCGGTCGAATTTTCATATAATAATGTAGTCGTAAAATTGTTTTTACGGTGGAATTTTTAACCAAAGTATATATAATGGTTTGGTTTATCATTTTTTAATTTCTTTCTCTGATAGTATCATTTAATTTTTATTTAATAAGATTATATTTAAACGAGAAAAATGAAGTAGCGCAACCCGTCGTGGTATGACGGCATAGCACTTAACTATAAGCGTAACAGTTGTGGGTTCGATTCCTACTCGGGGAAATTAAATATGTAATCTTTTTGTTTCCTCGCCCTGGTAACGGGGCAACGGGGCGTGGCGTTGAGTTCAGCCATTCAAACTGCAAAGCGTTCAGAATTCGGCTAGCGAAGAGAAGTGTGGAATGGAGGTGTCATAATGGATACAGAGTGTCTTAACACTAGATTGCCAGATTCCCTCTGTCTACAATGCAAAGATAAAGAGTGAATTGGTATAGCAAAAACGCACGGCGGCTGCTAGCTACAAATAAAATAAAAAAAAATCTGACTCTCTTCCTCTCTTTCTCTCTTTCCCCCTGCAAAAAAAACAAATAAAAGGAAAGGTAAAGATAAAAAAACATGTACTAAATAATAATAAAAACATCGTTCGACTTTTCGGTGAAGTTAGTCCTTGTTGAAATACTTAACTACCATGTAGAGGTCACGAGTGTGCCGGCGAAAACATATGTAGGTATCGTAAACACTCTATACCCTTAGTTTTACTATCCAATAGAATAGGTTTCTAAGCCTGCGTTCAAATTTAGTCGTCGAGAATATACACAAGCCTTAGTTTTAGTTTTAAGGCTACCTGCCTCGAGAACGTGCTGCTATATTTCTGTTTTCTGGCAAATGTATTTTTCTTAGTTCTAAATAGTTACCTGCGATCATATTTTAAAAGCGTTTGAAAAATATTTAATAAATAGCATTCTCTCTAAGCAATTGTCTTTAGCTGGCGGAGATTCATAATAATTTCCCTAATTCTGTAGGATTATAATGAGAATTAGAATCTCTATTCTAACTACAATTTAAGTAGTAACAGCGATACTGCTAGTGATGTTACGTGAAGCTTTAAGAGAAGTTTTCTAGAAAATTGAGATAGAATATTTCCCAGAGAAAGACCTTGGCAGCCGGAGTATACAGAATCCATGTGCCATCGATTTCATAGACATGTAAACGCTAGGATGGATCCTAGAGTCTAGGTTAATTAGTGGTTACTGGAACCTAGTTTTGGGACAATCTGCTTTCCACTTTTCGGTATTTGTGGTGTCGAGTGACAAAATTGATAGCCGCTTACTCTCTGCTACAGTGGTAGGCAAAAGTTACTTTCTTTAAATACATACATTGCCTTTCTTTATTCTAAGTGCAAATACATTTCATAATAAATACAACGTTATTTAGTCCCAATGAATTCGTATTCGTCATAGGTTCAAATCCTCTCGTACTTGTTGGCGTTTGCCAAATATACAAGAAGAAATAACAAGAAATAGCAAAATATAACAAGAATAAGTGTTGAATTGCACTACACTAAATAAAAAATATGATAAAGCAGGTAAAGTATTTGTTTAATGCTATGAATCGAGTTAGACTATATTTTTTCAAATCTTTCTTTCTAGATGGCATGTGAATCCACAACTATCCATTTACGTCGTTAGAACTGAGCCATATGAGAGAGTGTTGTAATAGTTTATTGCTTGTCGTGAAATCTCACGTTATTACTCCAGACGAATTTTCGAAGTAATTAATTTTAGGTGGCGGTTGTTAACTAGGTCGTGCCGCACATCTGTAGAGGTAATATAGCAATTCATTTCTAGAAACGAAAATAAGATAAACTTGCTGTTATACGATGTTGTAACCTAATTTTTTATTGTCATTTATTTATTTTTATTTTTCGAAATATATTTATATATTAAAGTGGGACTAGCAAACTGGCTGTGCTCTAAGTGATATATTTTGTAGGGTAGCTACATGTGTTTTATAATAAGTAATAAAGACGTCTATAAGATACAACAGAAATTACTTAATTCTGTATGTAATAACTAATGCAAATATGTCGTCTTTGAGTCTTATTACTCGTATAATGAGACACCTATTTTAACATATTCCACTATGTTACATCTCTTAATATTTATACTTATTTATACTTATTTTTTTAAAAAGGCTATCGTGCCGCATTCCCGCTTAACTTAAGAAGGACTTTAACTCTATGGGTTTTTTTTTTAACTTTTTAGTGCCAATTTTTGTTAAGTAATACTTCTAGGATGGGAAAGAAATTGACCCCCCCCCTGGTGCATAAAAAACTCAAATCTATTATGCCGTTGCATCGTATTTGACGGACGAGAAACGAATAAGCAACACAAACACAATTTGAATACTGAGCAGTTGAGCACCTATTCTCAATTACATGGCGAAGCGACGACAATCACAACTCGCTCGGCCGCTGACGAAATGTATTCATGGAGACAGAATTCGTTTTGTTTCATCTAAGTAAATGATATACGGATGTTGCTTTTAGTCATAGTATTGTTTGAGTTAAATTAAAACCAGCTTCACGCTGTATCCCGCACACAGCAGTGTAGACAGAGGGAACCTAGTATTGAGGTATTTTGTTTCCAATTTTTCAAAATTTTCCACCGAATTCGAGAAGCATTGCGTCTTGCGTCCTGAGGCCGGTCGTGGCGCAGTGGTACAACATATGCAACGCTATAATAGCGAATTTATATCTTTTAGAATAACTTTTCGAATAGCTGAAAATAAAGAAAAAACTGGTATCCTATTAGGTACTGTAAATCAACTTCTAGTGTTACAACAATGTGTTCCCCAACTTACGTCGAATTTTTCGAGCCACTGCATGTCGAGTGACAAAACTTAACGCCGGGGCTTTGCTCTGCTAAAAGAACAAAAAAGTTAAAGTATTCGAATGAAAATACTCGACTGGGGGTCGAACTCACAACAGTCGATTTACAGTCACACCCCTGTGCCTCTGCGTTACGACGGCCTCCTATACTACAGTAAAGTAAGACGTACTATACTATAAAGTATAAAAATCAAATATGTTAACGTTATGTTATATTATAGAGATATGAACCGATTTTAATTTTTTTACACACATAAAAAGTTAGAGTCCTGTTCTACTTCCATCAGAACAAGAAGTCATTGCAAAAAACACAATAACACTTGAAAAATTTTAAATAAAGTCAAACTACGTTCCCAAAGCAATTTCTTGATTCTACAGTATTCAGCCCTATAGAATTGAAAGACGATTTTACATCTAGGTAGCATTATTCATTCAATAGCGGGCGGTAAAGTATATCTAATACATACTGGGGAAATTATATTAAAACTTCTCTGTATTGATAGATCTAATTGAAGCATGTTACGTGCTCACTATTCAATATTATTTCTAGACACTTAATCGAGCACTTTAATTACAAATTGACTAATATATATGTAAGTATTATTTTAAATAATTTAGATGATGTACATACATGATTGAGATATATATTTTTGGAATTTTGGTAATTTCTACCACCGGGACGAAGAAAAATAAATAAAGAAATCAAATAATTTGTCAAAATTCTGAAGAATCAAATCTAATCTAGGATTATTTTGTAGTAAAAAATCGCAAGCATGTACATCGGAGGTCGCCATAAAGTAGTGGGATATCGCCTGTGAGCGTCTGTATGAATGCGAACGCGACGTTTGTGAGCACGAATCTGGTAAAAACTGATTAAAGGTTATAAGGCATTAATTTTACCCTATTTACTGAACTATATGAGAAAAGCGCGAAAAGCGTCAAAGTCATATATCAACATAGATAATGTATTCCATTCACATATCACTTATTTTCTTTTGTTCCCAACGTATCTACGGAGCGCTTTGCCTCGATCGATGGCGTACAATGAAATCGCAGCTTTCAATGTATATTGCTAGGAATAACTCATTTCATATGTATGGAGGGAAACACCGCCACTATAAAATTGGAAATGGAGTTAGAAACTTGAAGGAGCAGTATAGATTCAGAGCGCAAAAATGGAAATTATAGTTTTATAGACGTGGTCGTATATGTAGTTTTATTTAAAAATTTAAATATTTTACTATTTTCGTGACTTTTATGGAAAGACAAAGCAAACGAAGGTACAGGTCATAGTGATCCGTTACCGGCCTTTAAAGTGGAGATAGACGCGCTTTTTGAAGGTATACAAATCGTATCGACAGGACAGTCCATAGTTACGTGGAAGGTAGTTTCTACAAAACCACACAGTGAAGGAATAGCGTAGCGGGACGTATATGCCATAATATTAATAGATTATAAAATAATATCTAATTTTATATTAATGACTAGTATGGTATGAATATGGTTTAGACCATAGACATAGTAATAACAAAATTAAATAACAATCAACAGTATCAATAGTAAATATCTATAAAGGAATTTCAACAGTACATAAAAGTAAACTTCAATATGATGGATGACGCTTGCTTTGTAGATGGCGCATTTCGTATTAAAAGTTGCCTTGGTTCCCTCGAGTGCCATACACGCTGCCGCAGCAGATAGGTAACTCGATAAATGTCATAATGAAAAATTATCCAGACACCACGCTGCTTGAAGTATTTCTATGTTAACTTTATGAGGTAAATGTTCATGGTACATTAAGTTTTTTACCTAGATAGGAATATTACGTTAGTTGCGACTAGATAAATAAAAAATCAGCTTCAGTTGTTGGCACATATTTTATTTAAAATTCATTTTTAGACGAATCCGACTCCCTTAACAGAAAGTTCCCTTAACACGGGTTTTCTCTGCCTATCCTGCAGTCTAACAATATCGTTTTATCAATATTTTTTAAATTAAATATAATATTTATTCTAAATAAGCATATAATTTTTGAATATTTAAAATAAATTGTAAAATCAGATAGAGAGAGAGATAAATTGTAAAAGGTGTTACCCGCCCTGCTGAGTGCAGGATACAGCGTGAAATCAATTTAATATATTTTTATTTTTTTTAAAGCCTTAAATCTAAAAGAGTTAGTTGATTTACCTGTAAGCTCGTTACACAACATGGCTATGGCCGCCGCGTTTGTGTCCTTCCCGTCAAACACTTTGATGATGTCCGCCCGACGGAGGCAACTGCGAATGAGGTAAGGTTAACTTGGTTAAACTGTCACGTTGAAATAGGCAAGAATGCTGTTTGTAATGGACTGTAACGCGACGGTTGTGTGTTCGATCCCCATTCGAAAAAATAAAATATCAATAGCGGCGTTGAGTTCCGCCACCCCCTCTACCTCCCTGTTGTAGCGTGAAGCTAGTTTGGTTGGGGATTTAATTTTTTTAGGTTCACTTTGTGTCTCGCATATAGTAAAAAGAAAGAGGGAGAAAAAATAATTATCACAAGAAAATATCTTCTTTACAATTTTCACGTAAAAGTACCTAAAAATCTAATATTTAAAGTTCATTCGTATGCACATACTATCAACTGGCCTTTGTTCGTAGACTCATATCAACAGAATAGTCGTATCATTGCCTATAAATTGGCTGAAGATATAGGCTTCATTTTAGTATCGTTTCTAGTGTGAAACGTTACAAAAGGTGCAACGGAACTGTTGGAAATTTATAGTTAGTATCATATATCTAATACTGTTATATATCTATTTGTAAATAATGAATATATCATTTTATAAGATATAGAGAAAATAAAAAAAAATATACAATAGGTTTATTCTGTAGTCTCTATTAAGATCAAAACGAAAAGAAAAATACTTATTATAGATACATTGACAACATCCCAACGCGCTTCGTCTATTAAGTTTGTAAAAATAATACGACACCTATCTCAACAGCAAAGTTTTACTACGGAACAAATTAAATCAGAACTAAGCGACTTCTTGATAAGTTAATTTTGCTTTACACGAAAAATAACTTCTTGTACTTAGCTTCTAGCTTTTCTCTTAAAAAAACATAAAGAGAATACCTGTATGTATGTACATTAAAGTAAGCAATGACAGCATTATAAAGCATATTTTCAGATATCTAAGTATATAAATAATACTTACAGTGTAGTAATAAGTACAGTGATATTTTGTATTAATTATTTATTGACGAAACGGCACAGGTCTAATCTATTTTGTATGGAAGTGATAAAATAGTCTGGACTCAAAATCTTTATTATGGCATTAAATGTACACTACTTTTTTATTTTTGTAATATAGGCTAGTTCAACTACCATTTTACTTCCTCCATATTTCCGACGAAAATATAAATTACCAATCTATTCAAAAACTAATGTTACCTAATGTGATTTCTTTTACTATAAATAAGACAATTATTAAAGTTTTTTTTTTAAAAAAAAAAACATTTTTTTAATGGCATTAACTCTAATCTATAATCTATATACCCAACTGATAATAGCTCCTTTAGATTCTAGATTTCACTGTAATAATCGGATAGATGTATATTTTTTTTAGTTTCATGCTATATCCCGAATGCAGCAGGGTAGGCAGAGGGAGCCTAGTGTTAAGACACCCTGTTCTCCATTTTCCGACGAATTCTAACGATATTGCGTTGTGTGACGGTATTCAACGCGTTGCTTTGCCTCAATACCAGAGCAAAGAAATTGAAGTATAAAATATTTCATTTCCTCGAGTGGGAATCGAATCCACAGTGAAACGCTTATGCCCCTGCGCCACAAACTCAAACGAGATAATTAACAAGTACCTACAAGCTATCTACACTCATCGTAATTGAATAACGAGCGAGCCGTCTCTATTGATGAGCATTGTCATTATATTATCTTGTTTAATTAACTATATAAAATATTCAATTTATATTTCTATCAAATTAAATCTGCATAGCTGAAGTATTCATACATATAAAAAAAAAATATTGGTTATATTTTCCTATATATTCTTGTTACAGACAAAAAATATAATTATATTTTGGTTAAAGTATAGAATATACAATTAAACGATTTTAATTAATTTTAATAGTGTTATGACAGGTAAAATGTTTTAAATTGAATAACTTTTGAAAAATACACGTTCGAGAATTCCAAAATGTCCAAAAAAATATTTTCGTCATCTGACAAAAATTTTGAAAATAACTATCTGTTTGACTAGTTACTACGATTTTTGTCATTCTAACTTCAAATTAGATGAACTTCAACTCAACGCGCCAGGCCATGACGTCTCTGGTGAAAAATGAGGAACGGAGAGTCTTAACACTAGGTTCCCAGGTCTCCTCTGCACACTAGCTAAGAAATTAAGTAAAAACTTCAAAACATTTGTGTACAGTATACTAAAATAGTGTAAATTGAGTTTGAAACCGGCAGAATTTATGCCTTGTTGTTTTTAGCTAGCAGAGACAGTAAGTTAACTATAGTGGACTATTTCTGTGAAAGTTCGTAGGCCTGGGGTGAGTAAACTTTATTAAACCGAATACTGAACACACCTATACTAAATATATAATGCTATTGTTAATTTAACGAAGTTAATTTAGATTTGAAGTTGAATTTTCTCTCCTCTGCCCACCCTGCTGTGTGCGGGATACAGCGTGAAACTGATGTTATTTATCGGATTTTCTTTTTGATTATGTTTGTAACATTCGATTCAGCGCACGTATTTTCTAACTAAACTTAACTTTGAAATATCAAATAAATCTATTAGATAAACTATACTAATATTCATTTAATTGAATATACCACAGCCGACCGCGGACCGCACGCCGCATCCCTCTAACGGTATGTAATGAGTTAAGTCCATAATAAATTAATGGACCGAAAAGCTATTTTGAATTTTATAATTGAATTTAGATATATATTTTCATAGCTCTTAAAAGGTTATTTTGGGCCATAAGTGTTTAAAGTATAATTCACAAGACAAGACTAGACTAGAAATTTTTTTACTAAATACGATTAAGCCTTGTATAAAGATTTTTCAGTTCTGAGCCCGAATTTGAAACTATATGTTGAGTGTCGGAGCCCAACGCTACGGTTTGTAAGAAAAAAATCCCTCGAGTGGTAATCGAACCCGCAACCATTGCATTCACAATCAAACCGAATACCGCCGCTGCGATGGCTTCCAGTGAATTTCAATATAAAGTAAAGTTGAATACGCATTCTATATGATATTTATCGTGTAAATATTTAATTTATTTATTCTCTTGAATGGATTATAAAAATGTAATGATTTTTATATGATATACTGCTCTCAAACCGTTGCACGTTTCATAGTGGAAGTCGTAAAGTTTCTTTGGTTTTATTAAAAATAATATTAGGTTATTGACGCCTAAAAAGTTATCTTATGTGTAAATATGAAACATTATATTATTATCAAGTTTTTTATGATTAATAGAGGAGTATACATTTATCATTTTGCATTTCCTACCTTATAACACACATCGCAGCGTTAAGTTCCGTCTATCAAAGCGCAATGTCTTGAATTTGGTTAATAAATAAATAAAAGTGTGTCTAGATTATAAACTTTTTTGGCTTATCTACTGGCTGGCTGTGTGTGCTGTGTGCTATGTGGGATAATATTAATAAAATTTAATATGAATTCTATTCAATTTTTTTAGCTCTTACCATATAACTGTACAATAGAAACATAAGAGGTTTCCTTAACCTTGACGCAAACTAGTAAATATATTTGTAAGTATATCAAATCCAATATTCATGTAGTAGACTAAATGAAGATGTTCGTGTAGAATACTATTTTCTACGCACCTTATATCCCCTTTTTGCAGGGAGACTTCTTCAAAAACCACCTTCACGCGATCCTTTGGCCTGAAAATGACAAGAGACTGTATAGGATATTGATTTATGGTACAAGGTCAAATATTACAAGTATTATTTTTAATGATTTAGAAAAGAAATATTTAAAATTTTCATATTTTTTTTTGCTCTGGCAACGAGGCAAAGGCGTGACGTTGAGTTCTGCCACTAATTACGCAATGTCTCAAAGTTCGACGGAAAGTGGGGTACAAAAGTGTCTTAAATGGGAACGAAGTTCCCTTAACATTAGGTTCCCGGGTACAATACGGGAAAACTGTATGAAGCTACAAAAAAAAATAACAGACTTGTTATTACAAATAATATTCGTTTAAGCACGTAATCATATTGTGTTTAAATCTCTATATTTCTGATGTTTTTTATAATCTATTAAAATACCTTCCTCCTACCTACCTCTCTAATTTAATACCAAAAATTAAAACATCCGGATTGTATACATTCCAACCGTTCTTAACGAAAAAAAAGTATCAAAAAAAATAACCTACATTAAAAAAAACGAGATTACATTAAAAAGCTTACCTAGCGTGAAAATGATAAGAGCAGCGTACGTTATTAGGATATATGGACGGATATCTCGGGCTGTAGAGTCGGCCGTGCGTCGGTCGGTTACTCGACCGGCTGAACTGATAATCGCAGTCCGTGCCCGGTATCCTGACGCCTTCGGTCTCGAATAAACCTGGAAAGGTTAATGGGTGAGTCCATGATTCACGGTATGGGAAACCTAATATATTCATCACCTTCACGTTTTATCCCCACATCACGGTAGGCAGAAGGAACCTAGTGTTAAAACTCTTCGTTCCCTGGCTTCCGATGAGTCACCACGTTTTGCTTCGGACCAGAGCGAAGAAATGAATATAAATTAATATATTCTATTGGACAAGATTTGTTTAAAATTGTTACATACAAGATAGAGATCCATTTATTTTGATCAAGTTTTTGTATAAAGTTACATATATTTCGATATATTTATTGATACATGGTTCATAGATATTTATAAAAAGATATAGAGATAGCCACAGAAAAACTAAAACTCGTGGAAATATTACTTAATATCTTATTATGATAGAGGCCGATAGTAGCGCAGGGGTACAAGTATGTAACTGTAAGCGCAACAGGTTCTGAGTTCGATTTCTACTCGCGGAAATTTAAAATTTCATTTTCTTTTCTTCGCTCTGGTAACAAGACAACATACGGCGTTTCATTCCGCCACTTAACACGTTTATTTTAGACGAATTATAATAGTATATAATTTATGAAATTAACAGTAAATTTATGAAATATAACAACACTTATGAGTATATCACACTCATATGTAACAAATTTCTCTCGTTTTAAGTTTCAGCATAACGTTGAATATAACAAACCTTACACAACATAATGTGGGACAGGGGCCAGTTCATTTCGGCGCTGCCTTCACCCTGTCAGGTTATAAAATGCCCTTTAGTGTATTAAATTATGAGGATCCAACGGTTTCTAGGTTAATTGGCTTCCAGGTAACGTAGATAAAGGGAGATAAACAGACCTTGATGTGAGACCGAGTAATGGTGTGGATCTAGTTGCAAGGATTTATTTATTGCTTATTTTGAAAACTATTTTGTACTTTCTTTTGATAGGTGGGTATGTGATTTCTTTTAAGTTCTGGTTGAGGTTGTCCTTATTTAAAATTGAGATTGAAGTTGTCATTAAACATATGATGTCGGTACAAAGGGAAAAAAGTAGAGCTAACTTGAAGTAGAGCTACATAAAAAATATAAAATTGCTAAAAATTATTATAGCGATGAAAATAATTTCACTATAAAATTCAACAGTGATACATAATGCTTTGTTAAGTCTGGTTTAACAGTTGCTTTTTAATGTTTAAATAAATTAATATTATATACTGAAAAAAAAAATCGCACAAAATATAATAATAATATATTTTGTAAGCAAAATTAAAAATATTATGTTAATATGATAGTGCTTTATCGGGTAAAGTAGATACTTTATAATAGGCTTAACATTTTTTCCCATAATTAACTGCAACAATTTTTCAAACAACAAATATTAACAATGAAAGGAAAAAAGCGCACAGAGTTGCCAGTTGCAAATTAATAAACGAAACTTTTCAGAAAATACTTTCGTAAATTCTTTCAACTTTGCGAAGTAAATGTAAATAAAAAAGTTTATCGAATTCGAAGTTAATTTGTAAAGTAGACTCGAGAAAAAATATACCATTAATAACAAGACTTTAAAACTTAAAATAATGAAATTTATTGAACGGGTGGACAGTAATGATATTTGTATATAGCACGGTAGGCAAGGGGAACCTAGTGTAATACAATCTTTTGCCACTTTCCGAGACATTACGGAAATAAAAAAAAAATACTAAGTAGTTTCTCCGGGTGCGAATCGAACCCACACCCGTCACATTCACAGTCACAACCTTGTACCACTGTGCCTCGAAGCATATTGTCTAGTTAATTAGTACCTACTTTTGCAGCGTCGTTAAACAATTCAATAGATCTTAAGTTAAATTTAAATTATTAACAGTCGATTTGTTCTCAGAAGGCGTCGTACTTGCAAATTTAAATCAAGCCAGTCATGTGCGAAATGAAATAAGGAGTTTTATGAAGCATAAATTTGTATATTATTTAGAATGGCAATACTTCTTTATTGATTTGGATAATTTTTTATCTTGTATACTCACGCATAGAAGAGAAAGCCTAGTGACTAATGGCATTCTCTGCTTTCTGCTCCTTATAATTAATTCCTTTACAAGATCGAGGCAATAAATATATTGTCAATATAATTATAATATCGTTTATTTTACACCCAAAATAAAATATTATACAACAAAAGGAATCACTAAGAAAGATATGTACAAGAGGCGGCTTTATCGCTAAAACAGCGATCTCTCCCAGGCAACGCAAGGTCAAGATCATAGCCACAATATTTGTAACCAGTGCGTCGACATCTTCTGACTTACTCTCAACTACACCATGGAAAAGGAGTGTTTTACGTCTTCTCGACATTTCCTTGCCGTCAACATCCAGATTTAGCAGTTCAACTTGTATTTGTATACTCTCACCTACACACTCCTCAATAGCATACATGATTCAATATGTATTAATTTTATTATTAACTGTAAGAACCCAATATAGGACAACACGAGCCTTAGGTACTTAGTTTCATTAGCACATTTAGAAGTTTAAATAATTAAATAAAAAATAAATAAAAAGCTTTTTTTTAACAGCAGTTCACTTTTTCACACCCACCCGCAGTTTAAATTTTACGTTGATTTCGATTTGAACCTATAATTTAATGCTCTACGTTTGTACGGCTGCTTCTATTAATCGTTGATGAATTAAATTTTTTTTCACTGTCAAATCACATAAAAATAAATTAAATCAATAAAGATATGGTACCCTGATTACTTTGCAATAGTTCTAGATTGGAATACCAACACGAGACGCAAAAAATATAAACAGTTTTCAAATTTGTTTGAACACAGTGATAATGGATAAGTATTTAATAAAAAAAGTAATTATTGTGTTCAGGCAAGATTGCGAAATATTGTAAAAATTAAATAATCGTAAGAAGGTACAGAATGTAATTAATTTTTTAAAATAAATTTTCTGTTACATTAAATTATTTTGTACGCAACGAATATTTTACCTAGTAAGTAGCCAAAAACTAGGCTCGGCATCAGCTTCTGGGAAGATTTACGAGCTTTCGGTACTTAAGCGTTGCGTAATATAACTTGTGTAATGTAAATGGCTTCTTGTGCCGTAGCGACATTTGGCTAGTAAACAGTTTTTATATGTATTTCACGGATTCCATTTTCAAATACAATAAATGTTTTTCCTTCTCTCACATTTCTCTTTTTTCCAAAATTTTTTTTGTATTCCATGGATTTACATGATTACATGGATTTACACGGATTCCATGGATTTAGTGTAGTATAGCAAATGTCTTCTATATTTTTCTTTTAAAATAAACAATCTGTCTACGATCAGTAAATATTAAGGTATATTAAATAACTACTTAAACTATGAAATCGAGCTCAAGATATCTAACATGTGTATTGTCCGTAATTTATGTTAAACAAATATTTTTATATATAGATAGGACGCTCGTGGTGCAGGGGCACTCGGGCAAAACGAAGTATATACTTAAATTTATATGGTAGATTATTTATTATTTATAGGCTAGATTATTTATTATTTATAGGATAGATACATATATTTATAGCGCAAGTCTAAAGCGCGGCGTTGAGTTACGCCGAAAGTGGTGAACAAGAGTGTCTAAACGGTGTGAATTCCCTCTGCCCACCCTGCTCTATGCGGTATGCAGCGTGAAGCTGATAGGTATATTATTAACAAATTATTGGCACAGCTACGTTTTATGTAAAAAAAAAATCTATTTCCCTCTAAAATAATGTGAAAAATATCTCTACTGCTATCTTTCACTATTATCTTCTTTAAAAGGCCGTACAATTTTCATTGACAATTTTTTTTACGTATGTCGCTTAAAGTGCCCCAATAATTGGATGTTTTCCGTCTATACAAAATTAACATGCATTATTTATTTTACTGAAAAGAAAAATGATATATTGTACAAATGTAAATTTATAATTATAAATTAAAAAGTACATTACAAACTTGGAAGTTCTCACTTTAGCTCGAGGCAATTGATATCCTGCTAAAAAAGAATAAAAAAACTTCAAAAAACTTGTGTTATTGGAAAACTATTTCGTTTCCGACGTCGGACGATTTACATTTTTCCTGATTCCTCGCTCTCAAAGTTATTTTCATTCTCATAAAATTACTAAGGTTTTTTTATTCTTATTTTTCATAGTGTGTTGATGTTGGCATTGCATTTGAATGATAATATTTATCTTTTATGTTCCTTAGTACATAGATACGACGTGTACATACGACACAAACGATGTTATATTTGTTTAGTGCATATATTTTATTATTATTGAAATAAATATTCTTGTTATAAGTTATCTATTTAGAAAATTTTCTGCAACCTCTCATATGATAGATTACATTTTGATAGAATGAGATAGAGAGATAGAGAGAGTTGCGGAAACAAGTAAACATTTTATTTTCATATGAGTTTTTAAGATGATTATAAAATAATTGTGTATTTTATTTAACATCCTTTTTTCGCTGTAAATATTCATAGAATATTGTGTTAATAATGAGTTAAAAAAAATGTATCGTAATTATTATAAAATAAAGTGACTCGCCCATCTAAAAAAATATTTCACACTTACTGAATACGATATAAAACAAATTTCTGTACTCTTCATCAGATACCCATAAAGGCATAACAATATATAACATGCTGGCGTAACTCCGACCCAAATGTTCCCCTGTAATAAATTTGAACCTAGATCATTAGTGTCAATGAGATACCTACTAACTACAATCAATAAATTTAACATCCACACCGTATCACTTTAAATAATGTATTTTCATATGTCTTGTTGTGATTATAACAATGAGGAAATGAAAATAATTCAGTCATCTGGTATTCCACATTATCATAATGGCCTCGAAGAAAAATATTGGAGCAAAATAAGTAAATATAGAGAGATTATAGAGAAATTATAGCAGAATACATAAAGATAGAGAGATTTCTTATGCTAGAAACAAACACAATGTATGATATCATTCGTCCTACCTCACAAAATATTGAAAAATGAATGAACACACACACTCAAAAAAGAAATTAAAAATATTCTCCACATAACATAAAATTCCCGGAGCCAGATTAATCGTAGGGCAATCAAATATGAAACTTTAAGCTCTGTTTGCACGTTTCCTCCGTTTTCGTAAATAATTACTTTTTCCGCTTTAAAACCAGGTGAGAGTGAAAAGTAGGTCGCGAGTGCACTTTAATATCAGCTAACAATAAACTGCGATGATGTAGAATATCTCTTCGAAGGTAGCCGGTAATGAAACGCAAACACACCTGCGTTACCGTCGTCCGCGCATTGGGATATTCGACCCTATTCCTAATATCATAAGATATAATATCTCGCTGAATATCTTCAAAGTTTAAAGTATTTGTCGCGTTAACCACAATACGCTTAGCAGATTATGGAGAATGCGTTTTCTCACATTTTTTTTACGTTTACATTGTGTACAGATGTTGTAACAGTACTTGTCTTTTTTTAATTTTTCTGTTTGGCGCCGCGTACAATTAGATTATTGTAAGTATTTTGTAATTATTATGAAGGACTGGGAATAACATAATTTTTTTTAATGATTCTTTGTTGTTTATTTCACACTTTACTCAATATATATTTGATTAGAAGAAACCAGTATTGAAATACTTCATTGATTACTTTGCCTAATTTTTAACATCCTTTACATGTGGAGTGTCAAACCTCAACGCCGTGCATTGTCTTCTTACTGGAGCAAGAGATTTAAAATTATTCATTTCATCGAGTGGAAATTGAACCTACAACTATCAAGTACGGCGTCCTAATAAAGAGTTAAAAACTTAAATGGCATGAGGAATCAAGAATCAATATATATTATTTTTAATAACAAAGACTTTTAAGAAGTAGCAATTATATTCTTTGTAATATACATCGTTTGTGAACTTAGGAAAACTAAATTATTTTTGTATGAATTTTGGTTTTGTAATAATAGGAACTAGAAATATTAATCACAAGTTAAAGCTGAATGAATAAAATTTAAAATTTATATTATTAGTTCGCGACGGTTGTAGGTTCGATCCCACACAGTCACACTCTTGTGCCGCTACGCCACGATGGCCCAGTAAATACATATATATATAATATATAATGGAATACAAATGATCGACACCATGTAAAGTATAGTCGTCTGCAGCTGATATATGATTAAGCAGGAACGATTTATTCATTGGCATGAAAAATCTACTCACGCGAAAAATAAAAGGAATATTATAAATATATACTGTGTGACGCTATTGTAGTGCAGTAGAACGTGCCGGTGCCTGCGAAGAATGTGGGTTTGAAACCAACCTAAATATCGAATAAAGTAGAATATTCGTGAATACAAAAAAACTAAATGTTATAGTACATTATAAATTACATATATTATTATCAATAAATACGTGTTCAGTGTAAAGTGTATATGACACGTCATGGTAAAGTTTTGTCACTGATAAAGTAATTATAAACAAATAGAACTATATGCCTAAATAACTTATAATTACAGGTTGTATTCAACAACCATCCACACACCTCCCGCCTACACACCATAAGCAACACCTAAATTATAATGACTAGATATTATGTTGATAAAATAAATCAGCTTCACGCTGTATCCCGCACACAGTAGGGTAGACAGAGGGAACCTAGTGTTAAGACACTCCGTTCCCCAGTTTCTGCCGAATTACAATTACTTAATTAAATACATTAACAGCAAATGCTTTTAATGTATTTAATTAATTATAGCATTTATTTAATAAAGTTATTAAAGTCTTAATGTTTAAGTTATATTTTATTCTTTGTGAGTTCTTTACCCATTTCACTATGAGCAAAGAAAAATGTACACGTCTCAAAAGAAATTCTAAGCCAGGTAGGTTTCTTTACTTAAGTCGAGGTAACGTTGTGGTTGATTAAAGGCTTACCTTATAAAGGTTGTATTTGCGTTCTATAACAGAATATTAACTAGTTGTTAGCTTGTTTGTTTTTTTTTTCATAGTACTTTTAAAGGTTGTGTTTTACTTTTTTTTGTTTGTCTTTTATTGTAAGAATCTTTTATTGTATGGATTATCCAATTTTATATAATAATATGTTGAAAATTCAATTCAATTAATGAACTTGCGCACCGGCTTAACTGGCTTAACCTTTTTCATGATAAATAAAGAAGATACGGCGTTGAGATCTATTTACTTTATACTATTTTAATATACAAAGAAAGTATAAAATAAACAATATAATGAATTTTGTGTCGCAGGGGCACAAGCGTGTGACTGTAAACGCGACAGAATGTGCGTACGATTTCTACTTGAGGGAATTAAATATTTAATGTTTAATTTCCTCGCTCTAGTATGGAGGTAAAGCGCGGCGTTGAGTTCCGCCACTCAACACGTAATGCCTTCAGATGTCACTGTCAGAAAGTGGGGAACGGGATTGTCTTAATGGGAACGAAGTGTTTAACACTAGGTTCCCAGACTCCCCGCGCCTACCCTGCTATGTACTTCAACACGCTTGTGCCCCTGCGCCTGGTTTTTTGTCAAATCCAGTCCAAGTTTTTAAGTTATACTTTATTCTTATCATAATTAAATAATATATCTACAAATACAGATGTATAAATAGCGTAAAATAATAAATAGCAATATTCTAAAGAACATAATAATTTATAACTACATTATGTTTTATTCAATAAATTTAAAATATATTAATTGTTATAATTCTATTGAAAATATTATTGTTTATACTTCAAAAATATTTTAAAACAATCCTTTTATATTGAAACTCGAATCGAAATAAATAGATTTTCGAACAAATCTATAGTTTGTATTACAAGTTTCGAACTAAAGATATTGGCCGCGTCGTGTATCCTTAGACACGTGGTTCTGAGAAAATCTTATTAAATCTTCCATCATAGCAACGAATATAAAAGTTCCTCTACAAAAATATATGAGGTCATTTGTCGATGCCAGTTCATCTAGAAGTTTGGTATAAGCAAATTGAAAACAATTTATAATATTCAGCCTTTTTACTTCTTCTGTGAGAAAGCCAGTGTAATAATAAACTAGGTAATTCTTAAGAATGCTGACTCTGGAGATATTACTTCAGTTTTATGTACAAAGAACTTTTGAAAATATGAAAAAAATATTTATAAAATATTATGATATACAAAAATATTTCAAATATTATATTATTATAAAATTATTAATAATGTTTATGATGTAGAAGGCGAGTTCATATTCATTAATTTTAATATAGTATTCATAGTATCCTCAATTTTACGCATTAATAATTAACTGCTATGAAAATCCGTCCTGGCGCAGTGGCACAAGGGTGCCGCCCGCAAACACAACGGTTGTGGGTACGATTCCCACTCGAGGAAGTGAAATAATTATTTTCGTTTATATTTCTATTTTTCTTCGCTGTGGTGTCGAGGCAAGACGCGGCCTTGAGTTCTGCCACGCAACACGCAATGCCTCCAGAAATCAGCAGAAAATGGGGACAAAGTGTCTTAACACTGGGTTCCCTCTGCCTACCCTGCTGTGTGCGGGATGCAGCGTGATGCTGAAAAAAAAAACTGTCCATAAAGAAAGATGTTTCATAACAGACCCTAAAGATTAATTGGTTATCATTTCCTAAAATAATAAACGATATAAAAAACTTGTTTCCAAAAAATTATTTTTGATTTATTAACTTGTTTTTTCCTATTTCACGGTGTGTTGGAAATAAATGTAAATATTTCCGGCACGGATATTTTTTTCGTGGCTGATTTAAAAAGTTTGGCTAGTTTGCGTCGTCGTAGCTAATACCAAGTTGCAAAAAAAAAAGAATTCCAACGAATTGAGTATCTCCTCCTTTTCTTGAAGTCGGTTAAAAAACGTGACATTGTGTGTTCAGTGGCGGAACTCAATATTGTAACTCAAGCGTAAAATGAAAACGATTCAATTCACTTCCCCATTGAGGGGAAGAGAATTCGCGACCTTCGCGTTTACAATCAAACGTACCGCTACGTCACAATGGCCTCGAGTGTTTTTATTAAACTTTGAAAATATATATTTTTTTTCTTACTAAATATAATTTAGATTCTTTATTTTGGAGACAATACAAGCCAGATACAAATTTCTCATACTTCCATGTACTTTGAAAAATACGTATAAAGAAATGCTTAAATTATACTCAAGAGCACTAGTCGTTATAATGAATATTCGACTTTGTAAGCGAAATCTCAGTGAAACTTTACGTCTTAACTTTAACCGAGTTCGCCAACATTCTTTGCTCAGGAACATAGTGTGTTTTAAGAGATATGTGACTAGCATGTTACACTTTTAATAATAACTTAAAAAAATCTGTAACTTTTTTTAACAAAAAACTATAAAAGAGTATCTTTTATAAACTAAAATCTTAACTTTTTCTGCGCTACGTAGCGTTTGCGCTATGACTGACTTCAATTAATAATTTAATTAAAAAAAAGATACCACATGTAAAAATTGAATCTACAAATACCGCTGGTTACAGCATTAGCTACATACCGTACATATACATTTAATAACAGTAAATAAAAATAATATTTTATAAAAGTTATACTTATATAAGAAATTTTGAAGTAATGTACCAGAAGCGCGCTGATATAAAGTCCACATTAAATAACACTTTGAAAACAAATGTCTTTGGAATAGCACATGGTGCTTTTTGTTGCATAGAACGGTCTTTTAAGAATGTTTCGTTTTGGTTGTGCTTGTGAGATAAATGGCGAAAACATTGTAGTTATATATATATGATATATCACGTTTTTACTTGTCTCTTCGTATATGTTCAATTTCAACGTTTTTATCCAAAAATGGGTTTTCCAGCAAATATTTTTATACAATTTGGGCGTGTTATAGTTGTGAGGGTAAATCTTATGTTATTTTTTTTAGTTTCTTGGTCTATCTCGTACAAAACACGGTACTCGGAAAGATTATGGAAGTCTAGTGTTAATATATTCTAGTCTAGTCTAGTCTAGTCTAGTCTAGTCTAGTCTAGTCTAGTCTAGTATTAATAAATATTCCATTCTCATTAAGATATTTATCTTCCGTAGTTTCCACCAAGTTCTGGAGGCATCACGTGTAACGAGAGCTATGAAATGAAAGTATTAGATATTCTATTTCCTCGAGTGAAACCCATGACTTGTCTGTCGTGTTCTTACAGTGACACGTTTGTGCCCCTGCGTCACTACAGGCCTCACTTTTCTCAAATTAATATTTATAATAATACAATAATTAAATATCTTTAACTACAAAGTGAATGACTAAAAAATAAACTGACATATTCCTAAATTCACTGTGTTTTCCCTCATACTATGAAAGATAAAACATTAATTAAGGCATTAATATTCTTTGTGTGTTTACTGCTGCAAAGCACTAATTGGTGTAAAGAAAGCATATTGCTTGTACTGTACAAGCAATTTTTCGAAATTTTTGGCCATTTAAAAATTACTTCCTTACACAAACATGTCTGACATCCAACGAAAAATAGAAGAGAAAAGAATGATCCATCGTCGTAGTATTCTGACTAAAACAACGGTGAAGCGGCACTCACATTAGGGGCAATGCTGGATATGGCCTAGTTTCCGGGTCGGAAGTCGACCTGTATGCTCTTCGTTTTATGTAAACACCTTTGAAGGGGTAAATAGTTTTGGCACACGAGGCTCCCGGGTGAGGGTTAGTAGTTAGGTTTGGGGTAACTTCGATGTATTTGTTTCTTGAAGATCTTACAATTTTTTCATCATCAGATCAGATCATAGTAATTTGTGTATATTTTTTAAATCTATGTTTTATTTGGATTCAGTTCAATTTCAAAAATATTCTTCATTTGTCAGTGAATTAATAGTTAAAGGATCATTCGATAATTGTTGTTTCTCTTATTTATTAAAAAAAAAATTAAGCCTTAGCGTCATATGACCGACTATTTTTTTTATTGCATTTTACCTTTGAATCTCAAAAATCATCGCCTTGCTCAATAAGTCTTTTATTATATTAGTAGTGTCAAAAGTTATCTAAATTTATCTAGTCGACGTCTGTTTGAATTGAGAGATATTGAGAGATTATTATACAGTAATTGTGTAACTATATTAGTTTAAACCGTGTCCCCGTGTTTGATTCCGCATAGCCGGGCATCTAGCCAAAGCTACTTTTCTTTACTTTTTGCCTATGTTACAAGCATTGCAAGTTGACTCGCGGAGTTTAACGCTGCACTTTACGTTATTCCAAGGAAATTATATTAATTGATGGCCCAGATAATTTAATTAATTAATCGAGTTGGAATTGCATCTACAACTTTAGTTTCAAGTTAGAACGTCATACTGCGTTACTATAGCTTCAATGGAAGTAACTTATTACAATCTAATAACGATAACACATGTGTTATCTAAGCAGTAATTCTCAAGAACAATAACTGAATAGAAATAAAACATAAGTAAATAATTTTCTTCGGCCACTCATCCAATGTTATCACTTAAATACCGTAATGCGTTACTTAGAAACCATTAGCGTTTCTAGATAATTTTATTAGAACGTGACTTTTTGATATATATATTTTTAAAACAATAAAATACATTTTATATTTAAACAGGTGTAATATATATAAAGGTTTAGTTTAGTTTGAAACTTGCTTAATCAAAATGGCTACCCTTTTTGTTTTTTCCTTGGCAGCTGTACTCTTCAGTGTAAGTATTATATTTTAATATTATTTATTTCTTGTTATAGATATTTAAAATGTTACACATAAATAATTAGCGGATTCAGGCGGCTTATATTTATTAAATATATTTTTGAAAGTATTTTCAATTTAGGTTTTTAATAAGCCATGAAAAATGTGTTTAAAGAAAAAATTACAAAATAAAAAAAACAAGTTTTATTTTTGTAATAATTAATTTTGAACTCTATTCTCAAACTCCGTTTCATTAGGACTTCCGTTTCCTAAATTTCGCCAAATTCTGGAGGGATTGCGTGTTAAATAATGGCGTTCAACTTCGCACTTTATCTTGTTACCAGAGCGATTAAATGAAAATATAATTCTTCTGAGTGGGAATCGAACTCACAGTCTATCGCGCTTACAGTCGCACGCTTCTGCCTCTACACTGCGATATCCTCCAATTTTTTTATTTTTCTGAAATTAAAAAATCATATATCGGGATTGATTTATTAAATTATACTGTCACATCTTGCTTTAAATTTTTGTACAGCAATTAATGATTTTAAGGCCAAATCTCAAACTTTAAATAAATTTTCTATGAAATATTTGCAGTTTTTTTTTATTTTATCCAATTACTAGGTATTGTATCCAATTACTACAGGTACAAAGTGCCCCTGCCGACGTGAACAGTAAAGCATCAGCGTCTAGCGCCATGCATCTTCTGGTAAAGGACTCTGAAGACATCACGAACTATCACTTGACGCCGATAGTGAAGGAAGTTGAGGATATCAATGACGAAATCACAGCAGCATTGGATACTATGTTGCCTTATATTAACTTTTTCGTAAGTTATATTTTTTCTAATTACATATATGCGTGTTTAAATACATAAATATTAGATATGTATGACAAAAAAATATTAAATGAATTTTTAATTACATTTGGAATAGTGGTCAAAGCAACGCTCGTTTATATTCATAAATAGTAACTGCTTTAACAATCGCTAAATATTCCGCGCACTAGTTTCCTATGTGTTCTCTTACTAAGTTGGACACATTTGCGTATCAAACAGAACAAGCGTAATGTACCTCATATTTGTGTTCAAAAATTACCGCACTCATTCTATTCATAAGGTTTTTGTGATTAATAAACAAAAGATGGTTATATTTTTTTCAAAATGACAGAGAAAATATTATCTTTTAGTTTAAAAAATATAAATTTTATATATTGATGCAACGTCTCCAACTTTGTATGTTGCATAAATAAAAATTTCTTACTAAAGTAGGAACTTCTTTTTAGCATGTAATTTATTCGGGTCACTTACATTTTATAGAAAAATTGAAGAGCAAAATCGTTTTTTAAAATATAATTGGAGAATAGACTTTGAAAAATATATATTTCTTGACAAACATTATCAATTAATTGACATCTCTATGTTAATTAACATTTACATAATTTAAACATATTTGTAATAATATTAAGTAATTTGTAATAATATCAGCGTCATTTGAAACTATACGGGAGTATTACTATATATACTATTTTTATACTATAACGGAACTGAATGTCTTAACATAAAGTTTATGGTAAAAATATGAAATCTAGATCTTTTAAGGCAAGAAATATGGCCTACATATTTATATAAATTTTCATTTGTTGCAGATTGACACCTTATTCAATAGTGCAAGACAAGAACAAGAAGCAGAAGGTGAATGTGCGGACGACATGGTGATACAGTTAGTACCTGAAAAATCTGAATCGAGTCCTGCAGTTGGCGATTCTGAAAAATCGGAATCTCATTCTACTCTCGATGTTTCTCATGATGGTCCTAGTGATAATGCCCCTGCCGCCCCTGAGGTTATCGCGGCTTAATTTTTATAAATAATATATGACACTAAGATAGTATTGTATGATAATATGTTTTAATTATTACAGTTAGTTTTAAATTTCATTCATTAATCTTAAACAGAGTGATTATAAAATATACATAATGTGCATAAAAGAATTTATAGTTTTTTTTAAACTTTTTAATTCTAAATCTATATATTCCTATGAAAATACAATCATGTGAATATAATTATATTTTTCGAACGGAGTTTGAACCCAC
This sequence comes from Heliconius aoede, assembly GCA_037355905.1. NCBI lineage: Eukaryota > Metazoa > Arthropoda > Insecta > Lepidoptera > Nymphalidae > Heliconius > Heliconius aoede. The sequence goes on from JBAIZZ010000034.1 coordinate 143,328, forward strand.
AACAACTATATAGACACTCAAAAGTTGTCCGCTTGTGCCACAAACGTCTCAAAAATAACAGGAGAGAGTAAAGAACTGAATGTCCTGAATTTATTAAAAGCAAAATGTATAGTTTATGATTTTATTTATTTGATCACAACCAATTTCACATATAATATAATTGTCGGATTTGAACCCACAACCTATCGCGTGTACAATCACACATTGTGCCTCCACACAATGTGGGAGATGCATGAAGGTAAATAAATATTTATTAACTATATTTATTTACCTGTTTAACAAAGTAATATATGAATGCCGTACATAAAACAGGATACAAATATGTTCATCATCACTTCGAGGTTATTTTCATACAAGTTCACAATGGATTGTAAAATTATTTTGCTGTGTGTCTTTCTTGCATTGGAATATGTAAGTACTTTTAATTTGAATCTAAATAATATCAGTGAAATATAAATATTTCTAAATTTTACAATCAATTTGTCATCCTCGGTGTTAAGACACTCCGTCTTAGGTTCCCTCTGCCTACCCTGCTGCGTGCGGGATACAGCGTGAAGTTGAAAAATGAAAAAAAAAAACAAAAAAAATCACTTTACCTAATGCGTAGTGTCTCTTAATAGACGAAAAAAGTACAGTGATTCAAAATATATATAAATTATTTTTCCTTGTTTGTAGTTGAGATTGTAGTAGAAGTTAAATATATAATAAGATAAATTAATTTATTTATCTCATTATATATTTAATGAATTTAGTAATCTACTTGTTTTACTCAATTATTCATCTGAATCCTGAATATTCTATTGAGTTCTAATTGCAAGTTCTGAAACGAAGATATATTTATAACAAACAATTTAGCTATTGCTATTTTCAGCAAAAAAAATTACTATTTTCTGCATATTTTTACTACCCTATATAGCACGGTCAGCAAGTCTTGCCCTAAGATAGTTGTTGGCGTCTGATTTTAAGTTTTGTCTGACTTTGCATTATTTACTTCTAAAGTGAACAATACCTAATTTGGAGCGGTCACGACGGAAGTTATGTGACAATCTAACTACATAGAAGGATTGCAACCTGTTACCATCGCCTTAAATTTTTTTAAACAAGCATAACAGATATTTAAAATTTATTTGAACTTCTAACTTTGTTGATAACAATGTTTCTTATATAAAATTTCGATATCAATATATAAACATAATAAGAAGGTCGAAAGGTCAACGTCTGCTATCTTGTAAGAATGTGATAATACTGTAGTAGTAGAAATGTAGTGTAAATTCTTAAATAGAAGTTTTTTTTATAACAAAAGCCGCCTTTCTTATTTTCCACTGAATTTTGGAGGTATTGTAGTGGAACGTAGTGAACATAGTGGAACTAAGTTCTGTGCTTTGCCTGGTCACCAAAACGAAGAAATGAAAATATATCATAAAGTCGAACCCACAACCAGTAGCGTTTACAATCACATTTTTTGGTCCACTGGACTGAACTAAAGGTTATTTAATTTATCCAATTAAAACTATATATTATGTAATCTAAATATATAGTATATTTTGTATACTATAAAATTGTTTACATTAAACGATTTAAACTACAATAGAAAACGAATATTTTTAAAATTTTTATTCACATTTTTTATTTTACAGACCAACGCCTTTGTAAAAAGGGAGGTACAACTGACCACAACGAATAACATAGCTGATTTGTTCCATCGTAACGTAGATAGGTTCCGTGACTGCGTGGACAAGGCTCTAGCGGCCGCTGTAAGTGAAGTTGATGAAAAACAACTCCAGCCTATTTTCAGTGCCCTCGGGGAGCAAGTTAATAAGTTTACTAAAGTGGTGGGCTATTTATATTATATATGTAAATAGGCTGCCGTGGCGCAAGGCATAAGGGTGTGATTGTAACGCAACGATTATGGGTTCGATATCCACTCGAGGGAATAAATTATCATTTATTAACATTTTCATTTCTTCTCTCTGGAGTTAAGACAAGAGCCCCGCGTTGACTCCTGCCATTCACCACGCATTGCTTCAAAAAAATATTTTCATTTTGTCGCTCTTATAAGAAGGCATAGCGCGGCGTTGAGTTCCACCAAAGAATTAGTATAGAAGCGATAGTTTATTTATGCGCCACGACGACCTCTAAAGTACTATTAGCACTAGTAGTGATACTAGACAATTAAATTAAAACTGCAATTTTCATTTCAGTTTGAAATCCTTACGGAACCGGCATCGTCATCGAAAAATCAATAGAAATTATGATTCTTATTTGCTCTATACAACAATTAAATAAATACCTATATTCTAATGTATGTACAAATAATATAAAAATAACTGATAAATAAAGAACGTGTTTCAACATCGTACGTGCTTATGATGTTATAGTTTGCGATACGAAATAACTTGTTACAATGAATGGAACAAGCATAATAAAATATTTTCAACGTCAGAAGATGCATAAGAAAATTATCATTATATATTTTTTATATTATATAATATAATTATAGCTCGTGATTGTTTTACATGTATTTTTATAATGATAATATATGGAATCAAATTGGGTTTTTTTTACGACGCTCAGTTAAGTAAATTTTATTTTGTTAGTTTAAAAAAATGTTAAACGCGTTCTAAATCTATGGATCTATTAACAACTCTTTACTGAGTGATTGCCAGATACGATGAAATTACTGGACTTCAAATCGAAGAACTTAAGAAGTTGAAATTTAGCATGGACATATCGGAGGAGAGGTTTTCTCGATATATCTTCGAAAAAAAAACTTTTTTTTTTTATTAACATTGTCCACACAAGTCCACACTCATAGTTTCAGGTGACTTCAATAATAGACAAACATAGTTTTTTTTTTCTTTTAAGCTGTTATATCTCTTTTTAAGCTATTTAATTTATAAATTTTATTGCATATTTTTTGTTATTAACAAAAATGTATATAAAATTAATTTTATCTAAAAATCAGGTCTTTTTCTATTGAATTGCAAAAGAAACGCTAAAATAAGAAATTTGAGAAAACGCCGAAATACCACTCGAACTATTCAACAAACATCTAAAACAAATCCCGCAGCAAACAGTGGAAGTATCCTCGACTAGAACAAATTTAACGTTTATTTTTATCCCCGAAGCCGAAATCTACCGTTACGACGTCTTTAATGAAAATAATTGTATTGGAACTAGCTTTCTTTAGTAAAAGTTTTATAAAATACCGTTATTTGTTTTAAATTGTCGGAATATCGATGATATACCCTCAAGACACATTTTTACAGTTTTTAATGATCATGAAAATCAACAAAATAAGTTGTCGAGCCCGTCGTGCCGCAGTAGCACAAGGGTGTCGCGCGTAAACATGACGGTTGTGGGATCGATTCCCACGAGAGGAAGTAAAATAATTGTTTACGTTTATATTTCCATTTTTATTCGCTCTGGTGTCGAGGCAAAGCGCGGTGTTGAGTTCTGCCACTCAACATGCATTGCCAAAATTCGGCAGAAAGTGGGGAACGGAGTGTCTTAACACCGCCGTTCACCTGCCTACCCTGCTGTATGCGGGATACAAGCTGAAAAAAAAATATATAAGTTAACAAATACTTCATAAAAACAATGTATTTTATAGATACAATATATATTCTAGCTTCACGCTATATCTATCTAAGGGAACCTAGTGTTAAACCACTCTGTTACCGGTTTTGCACCGACCTCTAAAGATATTACGTATTAATGGCGGAAATCGACGCCGTGTTTTGTATCGAAATCAAGCGAATACAATACAATAATTGAAGTTATTAGATATTTCCCAAGTGACATTTAAAATATATTTACTTGTAAACGAACAAAGATACAAATCTTATGATAATGTAAGTAAAAAAAGAAAACGATCAGTCCTGAATAAGTATTATAAGTGGCATCGGCATAAAGAGCTTTTTTCGTACAAAAAGGTATAAGTGCGTGCTCTGTCATATAGAAGAGTTCTTATTAATGAGATTGTACACAAATCATATGGAACGAAGAAAATAATATAGTAACTGTAATGGAATCGACCTTATTTGTTGTTACATGCGACGTACTGAAATATTTGTATAAGTTATTAGATTTATATACGTACATATATATAATTTAGTTGCCTAGAATTTTTCAATAATTTCCAAACTTTTTTCTCCCGTAGCGTGGAATAATATTTTATCATAAAAAAATTCTCAAATTTTCTTGATTCTCTAAAAGTGGAGTAACCAACCACTAACTTTGCTTTGTTTATAATATATATTTTTCCAGGCACATTAAATGCATATAAGGATATATAAAAAATGAACCATTGCGGCAGAGTGTGTCGCGTATACAGTAAAGGTAGCTTTTGTGGATGCCTGTAACGATATCACGTGAAATATTCTTAGTAGTTCTAATATATAATAGTATGTTGTCTTTATTCATAAGTATTAAATTACATTAATGATAGCAATAATGTTGCTTTATCATCTATTTTTATATTTAACCTATGGTCATATGATACTGAACTTATTACGTCAATCCATACATTATACTTTTATGTAGACTAACAGTAAAAAAAAATCACTTCTTTAGGCTGTATAATATCATGAACCGTGATAGACTGTTTTCACATATAGTGTTCCTATTTCTGTTACTGATATAACAACAAATACAAAACAAAACAAGAAAATAATTTATGATATTCAATTTCTAATACGTCTTAAAGGGTTATATGAGTTCTACAGTCCCCCTGTTACATAGTATTATATACAATGCTATCAGCGTATCACTTCCAAAGTAATTTTCATAACATATTAAACATATTAAATTCATTTCTTCTCATTTATTTGTTAGGTTCTCTTTACCAAACGTAATGCGTATGAAGCGAAAAAATATTTTTGTCAAGTCGAATTTAGACGTACAATAGGTATTATCATTATTTGTAAAATGCATGATATTTCACTATGTTTGATTAAGAAAAAGTTAAGTTACTTTTAAAGTTAAACTCAGGAGACTTAAAGCAATCTTTCCTTGTCAGAATCCATCTTGTAACTAGGAACGTGACACGTGGGCTACATTGCGACTTAGTTGCACCTTTCAAGTTCCTACAGTAAGTAACCCACGGAGAAATTGTAATAGAGAAATATCTTATGTTTGTTTATTTTTTATTATATTTTTAACTGTTTTCATTCATTATCCTGACAAGATACAATATAGGTATTCTTTTTTCTATGGAAATGACAAGGCAAGCGAGCGTTCTGGTCACCTGATGGTAAGTGATCACTGCCACCCACGACCTCGTGTCACACGTTTCACCCGCCAACTCCTCACATGGTAAAGACTTTTTGAAGGGTCACGATAGTTTTTTTTTCATACTATATTGTTAAATTTTATAAAATTTTCACCTATATATTTCATAAATTTAAAGATTTCTATTTAAAGATTCTTCCACACAAGCTTTCAACCTTTGTTTCACATCTTTAGGGTTAATTTTTTTCTAAATCCCTTCTTAGTGGGTGTTTCACATTATGAAAATAAATATCTGTCCAAATTTCACGTTTCTACCATCAGCGGTTACGGCTGTGCGTGCGTCTATACCTCAGCCAGTGGAAATATTCTCTTTTATATATATAAAGATAATATGTGAAAAAATTTAAAATAAAACTTATAGTATCTTCTTGTTCAGTAATAAAAAAAAAACTCCATTTTATATATTGTAACATCCCACTAAATGAACAAATCTGACTTACATCAAAATACATTCTATTGACCATATTATCAATTCAATTTCAATAATTACCAATTACAAATAAATAGTTAAAAACAATCTACAAAACTATTATACCACATTGATAACTACTTTCCTGTAGCCAGTTGGAAATGATAAAGTAGATAACTATTCCTAGCTATTAGTGATGACTGCAAACTTATTTACTAATTACAGGTCCAGGAACCGCTGACCTCTGTACAGAGATAACGTGAACAAATAAGATGACTTCTTAAGAGCCCTGATAAACTGTGTTTAGTGTCACACGAGCTTTAGTCCGAGTCCAATAACCGAGTGGTAAAGTCGTGCTCAATCAATATCAAGATGAACAAATTACTTGTAGTGCTGTTGGCCGTCTGCCTCGTCAGTGTAAGTATATCTAATAATTTTTTTAATCATCTCGCCATATATGGGATAGGCAAAGAAAACCGAGTGTTAATATACTCTGTTATTACTGTTTATTTTCACTAACGTTTACTTAGATGTAGAAAATAATAGATTTGTTTAAAAAACTAAAAAAATCGCTTAGACTTCCACGAGCCTCCACATGAATTCTAAATGAAATGATCAGCACATGTAAGGACAAATCAAACGAGCCAAAGCTCTGACGTCATTTAATGTTCGCTATTTAATATTCCCAATGCTCTTCCCATCTTCGAGCTTCATCAAGAGACCAGCTCCTTAGTACCATTGTTTTGTATTTCCACCTAATCTACATAAGCTTAAACAAAATGTGTTGTTATCAAAGACTTTTCTTATAGGTTCACGCTTTTGTGAAACGCGATGCTGAAGCACCACAAAGTGTAAACTATATAGAAAAGTACCAAAAGGAAATACAAGATTTCTCCAAGGACATTGGCAATAAGTTACAAGAAGCGTTCAATCCCGACGAGATTAAGAAAGGATTTAGCGATATTATTGACAACATCAGTAAAGCTGTAAGTCAATGTTTAAAATTCATATATAAAGTTAGATTTCCGATAATTCTAAAATATAAAAAAAGCTTTTAAAGAGACAAAAAAACATCTATTCACACCTAATCTGTAGAAGAATAATATTCTAAATTGTAATGTTGTAAAGAAATGTAAAGATACCAAAATACCAAGAAAGAAAATATAATTCCTTTTAATTCCATTAATTGAATTAATTAATATAGTCAATTTCTTTTCAGGTTAAAGATTTTAAGCCTAATGGAGAAGCAGCAAAGCAATGAAGGACACAATTATGAATATTAACTAAATCACATATTTATGTACCAGGATAATATAAAAATATCGTTATCCATAATATATTCTTAAAATTAAATGGTCGTTTTATTGTGGTGTCGAAGAATATTGGATGGTGAATAAAAAAAAAATATTTTTTATATCTATATCATGATTGTAACTTAATAAGAAACACAAAATTTTAAGTTATTATTTGCTATTTTGTGTGACATATTAAGATATAACAAGTGTAAAATTATAAAAAATATTATAAAATACAACAAATTATATGAAGCCGACGTGGCATAAACGTGTGACGCGACTGTAAACGGACCCGAGTCCCGAGTCTCACTCAGGGGAATAATATTGTATTAATTATTTTCATTTAGTCACTCTGGTAACCAGCCAAAGTGTGGCGTTGCTTTGACGCAGTGCCTTAAAAGTACGTTAGAAGGTAGACATCGCAAGTGACTTAATAGGTATGGGTGCCGGGAACCTAACACTAGGTTCCCGGGTTCTATTTACTTGCTATGTGCGAGATACAGCGCGGGGTTGAATTCTGCTACTCAACACGCGATGCCTCCAGAATTCAATAGAAAGTGGGGAACGGAGTGTCTTAGACTCTCCTCTCTAGGAACATTAGGTTCCCTATACCTACTCTGCAGTGTGTGGGAACCTGGGAACCTAGTGTTGGTGCCCTAACTAGGTTCCCAGGTTCTCTCTACTTGCTATGTGCGAGATACAGCGTGAAGTAACCTTTTATCAAATCATTACACACATCATTATAAAGTAAGCATTTATTTGTACATAAATAAAAGAGCTCCTCTTATATTATTAATTATAATGAATGTTAATAACGCTGATATATTCAGATCAAAGGTCAGATCCGTCATTTTAGATATGCGATATTGATGATTGGCTTACATGTATTTAAATACAACAACTTACTGTATGATAACTCTTATTCATATATCATTAGAAATAGTCGTTTACACACATATATGTATATAAGACAATTTCTTTCAGCACTGATTAAGAAATACTTTGTACGGGAGAGAACTACAAAATTGATAATAATGTAAGTAATAATTCATATATTTGGACTATATATAATTTATCACTGTCAGAACGACACTCGCAAAGCATCAAATACAGACTATATTACATGGCTATCAATCTTATAACGGCATATTATTTTTGATGTCAATAACTTGAATATCGAATACGCTGAAGGTTCTGCTTAATAATTCCATAAAACCTTTATTTAATGAACATGACCAGATACAACGTGCCTATTGGGACCAGACACACGGTGTACATTGGGACCCTTTCATTTCTCGTTTTCCGCCGAAATCTGTAAGCACTGCCGACAGAGACAATCAAAATATAAAATATTTAATTTCCTCGAATGAGAATCGAATCTTCAACACTGCGCTTTGCTTCGTTAGACAATTTAGGCTTATTAACTTGGAAAATGAGGAACGAAACGCTCTTTAAACTAGGTTCCCAGGTTCCCTGAACCTAAAAAAAGAATATAGCTTCCATTCTACATATAAAAATAAAATATTACACTAAAGACTTAGGAGTAGACTAGTCAGTCAATGTTTTCAATTTATTTAACCAGTATTCGAAACCGTTATCAACATAATTCAAATACATACAACGGAAATACAACAACAAAAATATATATTTTTCTTTGTTTTCTATTTTCTGTTCTAATGCGCTAAAAGTTTCTTTGTCAAATGTAATCAAAGTAGAACTTTGTATTTTATTATTCGTTCAAGTAAAGAATTGTTAGCAGTTAAATGTAATTACGAGGAAGTACCTAAATTTTATTCCATTGAGGCGTTTAGATGTAATCAACGGACCGTTGCATCAAATTAAAACTCACAAGTCGAGTTGTTATTTATTTTAAAGTTATTGCTGTTCTGTCTTCTTTTTTTTTTTTTTTATGGGAGAGGACAAGGCAAACGAGCGTTCGGGTCACCTGATGGTAAGTGATCACCGCCGCCCACGACCCCATGCAACACCAGAGGAGCCACAGGTGCGTTGCCAGCCTTTGAGGTGAAGATGAAGGGCACCGGGGCCCGGCATTACCTAATGCGAAACGCAGTGGCAAGGGCCACTACTTCACGCCGGTTTAAGATTCCGGGGGTGGTATTAAATCCGGTCGAGTCTGCCCATGCGTGTTGCCATTACTGGCGACGTGACTCTTCCACACGTACTTTAGTCGCCTCTTACGACACCGACAGTACCAGGGTGATCCTATTCTAAGCCGGGACAACACGGCTAAAACGGCTTCTGTGAAGAAAACACGGAGAACCTAGTGACTCTATTCTCCGTTATCCTTTTCAGTTTGCTCGGTAGTAGAACACATTGTCGTATTTTGTTTAACTACGAGATAATACTATAGTTTAACTTCAGTGTGTGAAATTTAAATAAATACAAAACTTTTATGTGTAATCTGTCATATTCTTACTGCGTTACATGGATTATAATAATTTTTACGTGAATCGAAAACTATGAATATATATCTTTTTTAGTTCCCTAGCATGGAATAAATGGCAGGGAATCTCTGGCAACCTGGTGTTAAGACCCCCCGTTCTCCACTTTCCGCCAAATTTTTGAGGCATTGCATTTTGGGTGGAGTGAAGAGGAAATGAAAATAATAAATATTTCATTCCCCCATTGGGAATCAAAGCCACAACCGTCGAGTTCTTACAGTAGCACGCTTGCACCCCTGTGCCACGATGGTCTCTAATTCTAATAATAAAATATTATTGATACATCTTAACCTATCTACATCAGTAAAAACAAATAAAACAATATCCATTTCCCACATCTAATAAAAAAGGAACACGAATGCAAATATAACCCATATATCCTGGCGATTCCAATGCATTGCTGTGACGGTCTTCTGAAATTTTCATACAAATGGCACCGAGCGATTGTTCGATTATCATATAGATAGATTGATCTATAGAAAACTTGGCTCCGTTCGGGCTCTACTCTATGAAAATAAAACGTGTAGAGATCACAATGCTCAATCATATCACGCGTGGTAAGTGTAATATTAGTGCTATAACAACACCAAAGTATATCTCTTAGATAATATTTTGTTATCAGCTTGATTATTTATACAATGATATTTGTCGTTCAATGTTTTATATATATATATTTTAGGGTATTAATACGGTTTTGTACCTCAACAGGTAAGGATGGCACTCTTGTAGGATGATTTTATTGACCGTCTGTCTGTCATGACCATTTATATCGAGATTGGGTGGAGGTATCTTCCACAAATAATTATTTGGGTCTATAATACCTTGAAGTTGAAGAAATCTATTATTATAAGATATTCTTCCTGTTGATCTACAATTCTGAAATTCGTGGGGAAACCTGTGATTTTATAATAGGAGATAGAGTTTGTCATTGATATGCCACTCTGGTCTCCACTTTGAAGATTACTGTCTGGAAAGCAGAATCAGATATCATATTTTTTCATCCCACCCTACCAAATCACCAAATTATGTAAGGTAAGGTACTTGTATAAAATTTCTATTACACTACTTCAAAACAGTATTCAAGGAACTATCTTAGTATTCTTAAAAAAAATTGTAACATCCTAATGTTTCTGCTATGAAACAAAAAAAATATATTGATCACGTTTATAATTTTAATAACCATTTACTTTGGATTCATTCTCGTCCAGAATTAATTTAAATCTATTCAGCATTTATTTACGGCACAATATCCTTTGAAGATGAGATGTACTCATTCAGTTTAGACAAATGTTTGTTGAGGACTTTCCACACCTGTGCCCGCGCCATACGTCTCCGTCATCTGATTACACCTACAGTGGCTACGGGACGTTGACAATGATAGAAGATATCATAGATTTTACTCGAGTGTGTTGACTGGGATAAAGTCAGGAGCTAATAATATTTGTGTTTGTTGAAATTTATTTTAGTTTATTATTTTTTCTTTACGTCTCTTTCACCTACTTTCACTCAATTTTCGAGATATAACAATATTAGTTGAGTGATGCTACTCAAGGAAATTAGAATATTGCATTATCCCAAGTAAACATCGAACTGATAACCGTTGCGTTTATAGTATAGTAACAGAGTATTGCTGTTGTGCCACAATAGCCTAATTTGAAGTATTTTTTTAAATTAATTTTAAAATTTTACTTAATAAAAATTTTAAGGATTATTCTAAATATGTTTATAGTTAAAAAGAGAAAAAATAACTATAGTCAGTGTTTGTCAGTTGTCAGTATAGTCATAATTTATACATATAAATAAAATAATTTTACAAATAATATTTTAATGAAATCGCGGTCTTAAGCTGCCTACCCTGCTGTGTGCAGGATGCAGCGTATAGCAGAAAAAATTTTTTTTAAAAATAACAAACAGCAAAATTTGCTGTTGTATTCGAAATTTTTATACAAATTTTAAGCGTTTGTAGTCCTAAGTAAATGTCTTTTTAAAATATTATGAATGTAAATTTTGTTTAACACATAAACCCTCGTCGAGTGGGTTTGCAGACAAAATATTCGAAGGTCAATCTTACATACTTCTTAACGTTATAACATATATAAAAATATTATCAATGCATACAAAATGTTACCTTTTATATGAATAAAAGGGGCCATCGTAACTCAATGATTGTGGGTTCGATTTCTACTCGGGGGAATGAAATATTACATTTTTTACATTTTCATCACTCTGGTAGCGAGGCAAAACGAGGTGCAAACGACTTGCAATACCTCAAGGATTCAGTGGAAGATGGTGAATTGAGTGTTTTAAGACTTGGTTTCACAGTATTAACTTCACGCAAAATGAATATTAGGAGAAAGAGGGTTAAATAATGTAATATCATTGTTGAATCTTAGAATAGTCTGAAAGTATAGAATATTCAAAAAATCGATTCTGATTATATTTACAATTTTTATTAAATGATTACTTAAGTGTAGGTATATTTTTATATCAGCTTCACGCTGTATCCCGCGCACGGCAGGGTAGACAGAGTAATTGAGTGTATTTTACCTACATCTAAAATATATATAGAAAATAATACAAAGTATTATAAATTATTCTTTTTCAAGTAAAAAACATTAGACAAAAATTCCAAAACACAAGCAATTACAAAGCCACCAACCGAAAAGCATGCGCTAAAAACTAAAATACTGGAGCGTTTTCGCTTCATAAACCTTAGTTATAAATATAAGCTCTATGTCACTTGTACCGGTTTTAGACAACGAGAACAAAGGCGTGGTGTAAATCCGCGAAAAGCTGGAGACGGACCGAGGAGCTCAAATAGGATCAAACCTGGGTATATAAGGCTGGATTATCGTTGCCACCCTTGCATATTAAACCTGTATGCTGCGGTCTTTGAAAAGGTTTCTTAGTGTTATAATATAATATTTGGTAAATATACGTATTTAAATCTCATTTAAAAAGGAGATGGTATCGACGACATAAGTCCTCTTTTGGGAATATTCATTTCATTTTCGTATATCGCGGTAAGCTCTAAGAACTTGGAATGAAAACAATAAGACGATTCAAAACGAGTATTTACAGTAAAAAAATCTTTTATTGAATCTATGATAATTATAATAAAGCACAAAATTAACATAGAATACTTAATATGTAAAAATGAAGTTTAAGCGGGCGAAGTCGTCTGGGGGCAGGTGCTTATCCAGTGTTTCTAATGATTTTATCCACAATTTAAATCATTAATTGTTTAAACATGCCTAGAATTTCATTTCTCTGGAGATTTCGATGATCAAATCAACTATTATACTTGATTTAAAAGGAAAACGCTTTTTTAACATTTTATTTCTCTTATACTGACGTCTTACATTCGTCGGTACAGCACTACAGAATCGTTATACGTCCAACTACGCTTACGCTCTACTGACTCAAGGCAGACAGATCGCTAGTAACTCAGTTACTTGTTGCTGTAATATATATTTCTACACATTTTGTATCTTCTATGTAATCTCTTGATGGATACAGATTAAAAAGTATAACAGAAATAACTCTTTTTAGTGGAAATACAAAAAAAAAGGTTTTTCATTTATTTTATTTTTGGTTTTAACTTCTAGCTATACCGACTATATAGCAGGAAATGCAGATGAAACATATGTTAAGAAAATCCATTTAATTTTCACAGAATTTTCTAAGCATTGACTGTTGAGTGACGCCACTAAGTGCTGCGCTAACAGGAATCGCCTCCTTAAGACTTCGTGATTACAGACAGAGGCTTCGATTTTAAGACGTTCTGCCACTCAACACGAAACACCTCCAAAATTCGGCAGAAAATGGTGAAAAGAGACCCTAATGTTGGAGTCCTTCTGCCTATCCTTCCATCTGCGGGATACAGCATAACATTGAAGAAGAAGAAAAACCAGATTTACCTAAAAGAAGAAAGATTATACAGATTTACATTTCCATCTAAACTCATGAGACAGATAAACCATTACTATATCATAATAACAGTTAGTGAGTGAGAATTTCATAAAACTTATGAAATTCTTACGAGATATAAATATACAAGAGCTTTTTCACATGTAATATAAAAATATTCGCGATATTATTACATCAAAGATAGAGAAATAAAGGAGGCAATAATGATTCCATAGCCGCCTTCTTATTTCCATAATACATCGTTATCAAAAACCCTTTTACACGTTCGTTTTCCGAACATAAGTTCTGCGATCATGAGATAACAATATAAGCATACTCTTTGTGAACTAACTTCCTAAGTAATTTCCTTTTTGTATTAATATATATATATATGGTAAAGGCTTCTGGAGGAATCCGTACCTCATTAAATGGGGAACTGGAAAGTAATTGTTAGAAGAGATATACATTACGAACGTCATATTATTCTTGCTATCATTATTTAATTATAAGATTTTACTGTATGTAGTTATACTTATATTATTTAGAAAAATGTAGAATTCTGGAGAATGTGCACTTACATTTTAATATTTTATTTTCTTTATCAATTTCACGTTGAATCCCGCAATTAGCAGGATAACCTAGTGTTAATACACTTCGTTCCTCAATTTTTAGCCAAATTTTGAGACAATATGTAGATTGGCAGAACTTAACGACAAGGCCGTCGTGGCGATATGATATCCATATCCATACATATTTTAGCTTTAAAGATACAAGTTTTTGTTTTCGGTTTCTGTAATTTAAATTGTTTAAATTACTTATATTTTCGAGAGAATTTCGAGCATGGTCGCTTTATTTTATTTTTCCTTAAGAAAACTAAAAAATCCGCCGCTGAGATGAGATGCCGCTAAGATTACATTATAAAAGTTATTATATATTATGCTTATCTATGACTATGACTCAAAAAATAAATAAAGATAATATTATCGTGAATTATCAAAGTTGAAACAAAAGTCATTAACAAAAACCATTGAAAAAATACTGATACTTTTTAAAGGAATCCAACTAAGCAAAAGTAATTTATGAAATACTACGATTGTTACTAGCTGCGAATTCATCGAATCGAAGCTGGATTAACTCTTACTCGGTTTCGTATTCGGTAAATGAAATTTGGTCAAGCTGTGATTTAATTCTACTATTAGATATTTATTATTGTATTAGTGTGACTCTGGTAAGGCGGAACGCGAAATTGGGTTATAAAATTTAAAACATGTGTATATTTTTTATCAGATTCATACTAAAAAGAAATATTTAAGTTTGGTGGACTGGGTATAGATTTTTATCTGCCTACCTCACAAAATGTCAGTGAAAAGTGTAGTTACAGAAGTAAATATACGTGTGAAATTAAAATATTACCACATAAAAATTAAGTAAGTAAAATATTTTTAATTTAAATTACAAAATTCATATGAAAAATTAGTAAAATTAATGTCAAGCCGTATCCCTCTAACTTACTAGTAAGCTATATTCTGAAAATTACATCGGTTGAGTGAAAAAGGGCCCTTGGGATAGATATACGATTGACAAGGATGCGGGTTCACTCTTGACTTTTACATAGAACAAAGAACAATTAGTTTGGAGAATTATTTTGAATACAGAAATGCATATCATTTAGTTGAATTAACAAATAAATACTTATTCTATGTATGTACGTAAGTAAAAATGTATATGTTAGTGAAATTTGGTATATATTTAATTAATTAAGCTATATGCTCAATGTAGCATATATGACGATAAAATGAATAATAGCTATTCTCTGGATTTTTTCGTTTTATATATGTATAATCATCTTTTTTATATCTTGATGGTGTGTCCGGCACACGATAGGATAGGTAGAGGGAACTTAGTGTTAAGACACTCCTTTCTACATTTTGCGAAATCTTGAGATTGATCTTGGAGATATTGCATGTTGAGTAGCGGAACTCAATGCCGCACTTGGCCTTGATACCAGAGCTAGTATATATAGTTCATTTTCTCGAGTGGGGATTGAGCCTCAAAACGTGTTGTGTTTACATCATATTTTGTTTTCCTGACGTCGGTCAAGGATACAAAAGACCAGGCGTGGGCCTGGTCTCTCCAATTTCTATTATAGTCAGTAATATGTGAAAAAATTATAAAAAACAAAAACCAGAATACAATTACAAAAATAAAAGAATATAGTTACAGCAATAAATATTAGAAAGCTCACTAAGCACGCTCATTAACGAACTTGCGATATCGTGTTCGAAGCAAACTTAAGCTTTTATTTATTCTCAGTAAATATTGATTATTCCGCTGAAGTGCGACGATGACTGTACCAGTACAGTGACAGGACAAGCATTTTTAATCCTTATTTTTATGTGCTCTCAGTCTATAATACTATCACCCCTAATAAATGATTGTAGAGTTTTAGAATGGATTTCGTTGTATTTGATCCTCGTTTTATCGGCTTATGCGGATTTGAGAAAGGTTGATTCTACAAAGTGAATATGCTTTTTGATTTAGCTTTGTCAAACCGGATGTTCGGAATTCGTTAAAACAATAATATAATTAAAGCTCTATATGAGGTCTATTAGTATTTACATAAATTCAGCTGTGTCTGGAACGTATTATATTAACATTAGATTCTTTCTACCATATATTCCCGCAAAGCCAACTTTATCCCGATAAAACGTGAAACCGAAAAGAAAAATCCTCAAAATTCAATAATTATCCTTAATGTTGCTTTACCCTAATCAGATAACAATAAAACGAGAAAATTGGATAATTTCTCATTTAGACAAAAATACATAAATTCTTTTCAATGGAAAAAAGCGAAGAAAAGAAAATATCAATCATTATTGATAGTTTCTGGGATTACAGGAAATTGTGGTCGCCTCTTTGTATTTGGCATACGTCTACCCGTATTTGTAAAGTACAATAAATATGTTTGGTAATAATAATAATAGAAGCTTATTTCACTATATTTTTTTCCATGTGGATAAAATAGAAATCGGGTAAAATAGAAAATCCCTAAATTATTCCAAATTTTTCTAAATTAGGGATTTTGACATAATATTTATTTCCATTAAAGACGTAGGCCACTTACATGGGGAGACATTGGTTAACAAGGTAAAAAGTATTGTCGATCGTACACTGGTTAATTACAATAATACAATATTTTTATTGCTTACACAATATTTTTTTTTAAAAGTGGGTAGTTTTTAATTACATATTCGCATAGTTGTGCTTTAAATGCATTTAGTGAGTTTACATTTATTAAATTAGGCGATAAATTAGTATGTATTATTAGGTAAACATTTTTTTCCCAATTTGTATTCTGGTTTTAGGTAAAATCAATAAGCTGGCACGTCGAGACCGCAAGAAACGATTTGTTTTAGACTGTATACGCGACAGGTTGCGGTATAGATTCCTTCTCGAGGAAATTAATATATTTAATATTTTTATTTGCTTCGCTCTGGCAATGGGGCAAAGCGAGGCGTTGAGTTCCAGCATTCAACACGTCCAGAATTCGGTGGAAAGTGAGGAATGGACATGTCTCAGATGTGAACATAGTCTTAACACTAGATTTTAAAGTTCCCTTTGCCTACCGTGCTATGTTCATGAGTTAAAAAAAATAAACCAAACACACTGTAGATTAAATTTTACAAAATACTCTCGAAACTTAATTCAGTTTACCAAATACTCCAGTTCTTTTCATAGTAAGATCGGACAGATGCCAAGTGAAATTGACTCAAGGCATCTGGAGTAAACCCATTTGGCGACTGTATGTGTCGCTGGCGCGCCCAAAGACTTTGAGTACTTTAGAATATTTGAGATTTGCTTTTATTATTTTATACGAGCTCTATTCATCGTTGCAGGATGTTACTTGGAATACAGCTAGTTTGTTATCGCTGTGCATTTTATGTGGTTTTATATTTGAGGCTTATATTATATTAAATAACATTATTATGTATGTGCATCTATTATTTTGTTAACATAAAAATATATCTAAATTTCTATTTTGTTTTTTCATACATATATTTGTTTTTATGTTTCATAAAAATAAATAACAAAAATAACTTACGTCGATCAATGAAGCTGTACGTTCCAAGGAATCCAGTTGCGTTATTTTGTCTTGTAGTGTGAAATTCCAGCACTAAAGCTGGTCCTGGCGAGTACAATGCAGGTGGAACATCAGCTCGATTCCCGCAAAGAGTCCTAGACCAGCTAGATCTCTCATTGATGGCGCCAGGTGGACCTGGACCTTGTACTTCCCAGTACACCTTTATGTAATCTCCTCTGGCACAACTGTAACAATAAAATAATTGTTTATTTTTCACATTTTATTGGAGTGTTTATAGCGTTATAAAAATCGTAGAACTAGGTAATACCTATAGGCACGATGAGAAACATCAGTACCAGGTACTATTATGTAAATAATACTCATATTGTATTTGTATATCTAAATTGCATCATGTACTTT
The DNA here is from genome assembly GCA_037355905.1 of Heliconius aoede. Taxonomy (NCBI): domain Eukaryota; kingdom Metazoa; phylum Arthropoda; class Insecta; order Lepidoptera; family Nymphalidae; genus Heliconius; species Heliconius aoede. The sequence goes on from JBAIZZ010000034.1 coordinate 161,196, forward strand.
TTAATATTTCACTGTATTGTCAGAGAAAATTTCAAACAAACAATTTCGTTATTTTCTAAGAGTGATGGAATCCAATATCACATATAAATACTTCGGCTCCGACTCCATCGTGTATATTAGTGTTTTAAAAAGGGGCAACCCTATATATGAGAGGGAGCAAAGGATTCTTATCATTATTTACAACCGTTCAAACAGAAAAACGTCCGGCCTCTAAAACATCCGTAGCTTTATCAAAGCAACGCCGTTCCCTATAATTATCCTGACTGGTGGGTACATTAACTAGAAATTCAAATTTTGCTAAATTATGAAATTCCTAGTGCAGAGATATTGCGAAAATTTAAATAAGTCATTTAGTATCGTATAATTTCCGCAATGAACGCCTATTAAACCGCAATAACACAGTTTACCAGTTTAAGCCGGCTAGTTAATTATTCAGATTAATGTTTTGTGGTAAATATATATTTTTAATCCGTGGAGACAGATTAAAACTATAAATACATTATCATAATCTGATTTAAAATTCGGAGAAAATATACGAATAACGGATAATAGATCAGTATCCTGTTATGAAGTATCTTTTACTCGAAATTTTGCGATAGTTATCTATTAATATTGACATATGACTGTAAATAGGACAACTGCAGATTCGATTCCCACTCGGGGAAATAAATTATTTAATATTTTCATTTTCTCGCTCTGGCTACATGGTAAAGCGCGACTTTGAGTTCCGCCACTCAACACGCAGTGCTTCGAGTGGGAATCGAAGTACCTTGTTACGTCACGGGAACCTTCGCTTCCTCTACCTAATCTGACATATGCAGGATTCACCGTGAAGATGAAAAGAAATTCAAGATTATACCATTGAAATTGTATTTTTAACAATTCACTGCACTTATGAGTGTTATACATATAAATTATAATATTACATTAATAACATATATTCATTTATTTAATAATATAATGAATACCGTGTTAAATAAACAAGAACAAATAATCGAAACATGATTTATTTGTATAGGATTATTTACTAAGCCTTAATTACACAATATTTTAATACGAAAATTAATTTTGTTGGTAATCGTCTAATTCAGCAAAATAACATAAGCCAGCTGTCTGTAAACTCGCCATTTATATTTTGTGTTTGTTAAATGTTATAGAGGAAGGTGGCTCCCGCTAGTATCGTGGCACCCCTTGAAATTTGTAAATATATAAAAAAAATATATATCCTAAAAATATATTCTTAAATGGAACATTACTATGCCAATATTGAAATTATACAGAATTAAAAAAATGTGAGAGAATATATTTCCATTTGTCTTCGCTCTGATGTCGAAGCAAAGCGCGGCGTTGAGTTCTGCCACTCAACACGCAATGCCTCGAGAATTCGGCAGAAAGTGGGGAACGGAGTGTCTTAACACCGAGCTTCCCTCTGCCTACCCTGCTGTGTGCGGGATACAGCGTGAAGTTGAATCGACATAAACTCTCACTGCGCCACAAGAGTCATGATTTTCTTATTATCGATTATTTTGAATTAAATTCACTTGAAATTGTAAGAAAGAAGCAATTGACTTGATTGAATTATATAATAAATTATACGTTTACCAGGACAAAGAGATCGCAGGACGTCTTCGATTTTTTTACTTAACAGCGAATACTAGTTCGTGAAATAGCCCACATCTATGTAAGCTATCGGCGTTGGCGGTGACAGGCCGTTATTAAAACGACCCAACTCAATCGTACAGAAATGACAACCTCGATTCTGTATAGACAAGTTCTTATCGTTTGAATGTATTGCTAACTAATATTAAAAGTGTTTACAGAAAATAATTAGTATTTTGTGAATTAAGTATGAACAAGTTTTTAATCTTAATTGTAAATTTTACTTACCACACAGACTATCCTATAAAGTATATTTTTTAAACGAAAACTAGTTTTTTCAATATTATTTCTATAAAATTTTGAGACTTGTTAACACTATTGAAATATTCTGGATGGCGTTTTAATTCATAAATCGTTGAAATAGATGACCACTGTTAGTTTTGATGGTGCCATTTCTAATATAAAGCAGTATCTGTATATTATAGATAAAATCAAAGATTCGGTTACCATTTTTTATTATTTAAATAGAATCTAAAAATATATATATATATAACAGAACTGTTAATAAATAGTCAATCTCCCAACTTTATGTTTTATTGACGTACTAGGTAATATCATGAATGTAAGCCATCGAAAAAATTGATTAAAACCTACCAAAGTCGTATTTCGGTTTACTCGTGCCTATATATGAACTCCTACATTTTTGTGCAATTTGGCTTAAAGTGAGACGAATAGCACTATAAAATCCTGAATAGAAACGTATCGTCATTCTGCCGTTCAGTTCTTTGTTTTAAAGTGCATATTTGACTATCTATCTCCGTCTACATCTACTTTAGAAAAGGCAGGCTAAAAATTACTCTATTCATATAAGTCTATACGAGAGACGTTTCATGTAAATTAGCAGGTATAATATACATACATATCACTTATTTGAATATATAAAAATTTAATTAAATTTCGCGATATTAAAAATCTGTTATAAATATGCAATTTATACTGAGAATAGATACCCCTAACACAACCCACAAGCATAGCGCAGTACGCACACAGTAATTATGTAATATATATTAGTTTGTTTTTACTCTTTCTTTTTTTATTATATATATATTTTAACTTTTTATACATTTAACTGCGACGTCTTTGGCATGAAATATCTTCATTTCCTCGATATTCATTTATTTTAATAAAGTAGAATGTAGCGTCTGTTGTCGTCTAACACTAGGCTATCGGACGGCCTGACTATATATGCGGGATAAAGAGTGAAGCCAAAAAAGAAAAAAAAAACATTTTTAATTAAATTTATATATTTTTTGGCTTCCGACCTACATGAAGCACCCTTCAACATACATAAATGAGTAGTAACACATTGCTAAGGGAGCACTGCAAAACAGATAAAAAGGGGTTTAAATTTTATGTGAAGCATGTGCGGCTTTTGCACGTCACTAATACATATTTAATGATATTATAATGTATGTATGTGTGTGTATGTGAGAATGTAATAAAACCTTTTTTGGGTATTCACTGTGCTTAAGTTAAGTTTTTTAGAAGCTTTTAGAAAAGCTGGTATTTGACCCCCTATGACTAGTAAACCAATTCAGAAACAGTATCACAGACTGTTACTAAAATCATTGATAACAGTGAACATTAGTGCTGGTGAAAGACGAATATTTGAAGCGCCAGACCCATTAGGGGCTATTACCAAGTAATTAATTTACCCCGGTTTGTCAACAACTTGCCCCAAGTCGTTGTAAGTTGTTACTTTGCAACTTCAAGCATAAAAAATTGATAATATAAAAGCTTACTAAGAGTACCCCAAGTTACTGTTTTAATTACAAATCTAGATAATTGTGTAAATTGGATTTGATCATATTGTATAAATTATGAAAATAAGTATTGGTAACAATATTTGAAGTCAATCACTCTCCACTATTATAAATGTCAATTTGCTCCACACTACACATACATGGGCTACAACTTTTATAAATATTTTATATAATATAACAATAAGTATAAACAGGGGTTCCATTGCTAGTTGTAAATAATTCTTACATATTTCAGTAACAAATTGAGATTTATTAAATAAACATTTATTAAAACTGCAATGTAAAAAAATATCCCCAACAAAGACATATTTAAAATAAAATGAAACTATTTTCCGAATTATAATCATCTTGATAATTTACCAACGTATCAGCGTAGAACAAGCACGCGCTTTCAAAGCACGTAAAAACAACAAAGTAGCTTACACACGCGTAAGCAAACATAAACAGAACGCGCAGTACCAACATAGCTTTAGAATACTAGTGACCTAACGCGTATTTACTTATTTGGTTTCTGTAATTGCAAATAGGTTCATGAATTTGTAGATTCAGAAATCATTAAATATACCTGCCAATGTATATCCATATATTTATTATATATAAAAAAGGAAAACCACTCAACACTGGGGACAGAGGGAACCTTGTGTTAAGGATACTTCCTCTTTTACCGCACTATTTTAGTACACTGTGTGTTGCTTGGCGGAATTTTGTTCTGTTTTGCTACCAGTGTGTTGAAATAAACTAATAATAGTAATTTTCCCGTGTGGATACAAAATACTTAAGCATTTCATTTTTAGAGCCATATATGAATTTATTTTTTCAGTCTTTACGCATCTTCTATATAATATATTGCATATAATAAAAAAAAAAAAAAAAAAATTTTTTGAAAAAAAAAATTCTTGCGTTAATTGCTATTCAATTAAATATAAATTACACCGAAAGAGTTATAATAAAGTGTTCCTATAAAGGTTAAATCCATAAAAAATGGAAAAAAAGCTATAAAATAAATTAATTATATATAAAAAAATAAAAGAAAGGCATCATGGCGCAGCGGGATAAGCGTGTGACTGTTACGCGACAGTTATGGGTTCAATCCTCATTCGAGGAAGTGAAATATTAATGTACGTTTATATTTCCATTTCTTCATTCTGGTGACGAGGCAAAGCGCGGCGTGGAGTTCTGTCACCCAACGTAATGCCTCCAGAATTCGGCAGAAAGTGGTGACTGGAGTGTATTAATACTAGGTTCCCTTTGCCTACCCTGCTCTGTGCGGGATTACAGCGTGAAGCTGATTTTATTTGTAAAATGACAATTTTGGTTTAAAGTTTGATTTTTGATTATAATTGTATATTTAATGTATTGATATCTATTCTCTCTGACAAACTTTACCAATTTCATTTGAAACTTAACTAATTATAATGCAACTCATTGAAAACATCCTTCAAAATTTGACAGAACTAATAATACATAATTACCTAGATTATTTAAGTAATTGATAGATGGCTGGTAACTTGACATTCACAAATTGGCCTAAATAATTAATAGTTGCTTGATAAATCTAGATTACACAGCGAGAAGTTCTCCCCAAACTTTTCGTAAATAATGACACGACTTCATTTTCGCGTTAGACGTAGAAGCTATTTCAATTACAGTGAAGTAATGTAATTAGGCGCCCTAATATTGTTGTTAAAGTAGTTACCTAAATATATTAATTAATAAGTTTATACATAGTGTTTGTAGTAGACTTAATAAAGCTTGAATAAAGCTTGAAAAGAAATGAAGCCAATAAGTAAGCAAGCCTTTTCCCGCTGAATTTTGAAAATTCCCTGCCAAGACAAGGAGTTTAATTAGAATGAGAATTAAAATTTAAATATAATTCCCCCTTAAATTGAACCGATAACATTTACTTAATTTACAACCTCTGAGTCATGACGGTCACATACAAAGTCAAAGTCAAATAATTCAATTCAATTGAGTGATGAATCTCAACGGTCGGTCTTGTGCCTTGGTGAAAGAGCAAAGAAATAAAAATATTAAAATAAATAATGAATCATTCTCTCGAGCGTAGATCTGGCACACAGCCTTTACACTACAATCTCTCTGTGCCATGACGGCCTCAAACTTCAAAAAAGATAAAAACTAGAAATATTCTAAAATAATTCATTTATAAACACAAAACTATAACTAGGCCGCAATCTACTATGGCATATTATGGCACGTATGAAGTTTCAAATTCTTGCAACATATCTTACTCTAATGTAAATAGTAATCTGCCCCAACAGCTAAAGTGACTCGTAAGCTTCTATACAGTTTACATATTGAAATTGACTTTGTAAAGGATTAAAGGGGCTGTGTAATGTATATAATACACCTTAGGCCTCTTAGTTTATTACATTTATTTTAGGTATTTTAACAAAAATAATTTTATTTGAAATCATATTTCCATTTCTTCGCTCTGGTGTCGAGGCAAAGGACGGTGTTGAGTTCCGCCATTCAACACGCAATGCCAAAAAAATTGGCAAAATATTTTTTTGTAATTACACAAGCTTAATGTAAAAAAAAATAAACAAATAAATAGATATAGATTATTCTTTTCAGTACATACCATAAATCTATTTTGAGTAAAAATCGAACCTATTATCTTCGATTTAATAAATCCTAAGGTATGATGGACGTTACAACATCCCAAGCCAAGATTAGCTAGTTATTAATATTTACGTTAACGACTAAAATCCAAAATCTATTTATGAAAATCTAATCTCATTTAGAGACATGTAATATATTTAGTTATATTTCAGCAATTTCAAATGACTAATATGTTTGAAATAGTCATCCGTCCTTGCGTTCGAGGATGATTGCGTCAGCTTAATGTGCGTGAATTATTACATCTAATACATAAGTAGTACCAGAATAAACCGTTTAAGTGTCTAATTAACCGAATATACAGAAATAGTTTATTTTAATTTTCGTATATTTCTTTTTTTATATAGATAATTCTCCAGTATTTTGTATGTATGTTATAAATATAACGTCCAATGAGTTTTTATGATCTTAATACATAAATAAAATAAAATAAAATAAATGAGCTTCAGGCCGTATCCCGCACACAGCAAGGTAGGCAGAGAGAATCTAGTGTTGACAGACACTTAAATAAAATAAGATGCCGTCGTGGCGCAGTGGCACTAGGGAGTCGCGCGTAAACACGATGGTTGTGGGTTCGATTCCCACTCGAGGAAGTGAAATATTTATTTACGTTTATATTTCCATTTTCTTCGCTCTGGTGTCGTGGCAAATATATTTCGGCAGAAAGTGGGGAATGGGGTGTCTTAACACACGGCGGGATACAACGTGAAGCTGAAAAAAAAAATTTAGGTATTATTAATCTCATTTTAATAGAAACATATTAGTATTAATTTAATTTATCGAACGTAAGAGTTCGACTTAGTACAAAGAAAACTACTTTGATAGATACCAAAATATTTTCATTCGTTTCTGATATTGAATATTTTCATTCGGTTTCGATATTGTTTTTATTACATGGATCTTACTCACGTCAGCTGGCTAAGATTCTTTATTACAATTGTATATCTTTTTATAGACTTTTGTAGCACAAAAGACTATAAAAAGATGTTTAGAAACATTTTGATAGATATTGGTCCAGAATAATATTTGGTATTCGCTATTTCTGAAAACTTTTGCTTAAATAACGCATAAGAATGGTTAGACATATGTTATAGAATCATGTTTAAGAAAACTCTCAATTAAGTCACCTTTCAACAAAAAAAATCTCTTCAACCCAACTCAACGGATTTGCCCAAACGGATATATTGGTCAACATGCGAAATGTATCCACAATCAGACATACACACAAAAAAA
>JBAIZZ010000035.1:8210-25081 GCA_037355905.1 Heliconius aoede
GAGTTTCTTTTCAAGATCGTAAAATGTGACGTAATCCAATTTATAATGCTCTCGTGACGATATTCAAAGCTTTATGAATGGATTGTTACAAATGTCAATTTTTATATTCTTTTAAAGGAAATTACATTTTGCGCTACATATATATATATATATATAGAATACACATTTAAATTCTTAAAAACATATTTTAATAATCAGAAAATATAAACATAATATATCTGATTTACATGAATTAATATTGTCATACAAGATCCCGGTCAGGGCGGAGTGCAGCTGTAATTGCAGCCGTTGTTGGACATCGGTGTGGCGTGCATTTCATTCATATTCATATTAGTTGTCCGCAATTACTAACGGTAATTTTATTGTGAAAATTCTTTTGTAGCAGCCACGGCTATGTTTTCGGTGCCGTTAAAAATAATAAATGACTACTAATTACCTCTTTTGGCTCTGTAAAAAATAGTATCTTTTACTTGTTATTCATTTTACGTAAACGTATACGTAACGTTATGTTTATATTTCCTTTACACGGAACTTTTTAACTAAATCGAAAAGGTAAGAAACGAAATTGTATTTTTAAAAGTTATTTAAGGAAGCTGACTTACAACAGAAATTTTCGTTTTAAATATGTCAGAAATATAATTTTATTATTTTAATAAGGAAATGAGGAGTATGTGGCTCATCCCTTCGTACGTTTTCCATATATTTACATACGAATATTATGGTCTGCAACGTCGTAAGATTTCGGTTTATTTTTTGTGTAGGCGTTACCAGTTGAAACATTATACCAGTAAATCGTTTAAGAGCTTATTTGAAAGCCGATCGAAGGACTTACAAGACAAATTACACCAAAACTCCATTTCTCTTGGATGGTAAATTCTCATTCTGAATGAGCCCTCTTTAAGTATTTGAATACATTTATCGTGACTCCAAACTAAGACTGATGTGATTCATTCCTCTCTGACCAACTGTTGGTTTAATGTCTTTTCCTCTGCCTGCCCTGCTGTGTGCTGGTGTGTGGGATACAGCGTGAAGCTGATTTATTTAATTTTTTTTACATATAACTATGATGGGACTGGGATTTATACTCATAACTAAGCTACAAGATAAAAAAAGAACTGAAACGTTAAATGTTTTACTTGGCTTCACATTTTATACAGTACAATTGTAACTAATATCGCTTACGGATTTGTAAGTGACTTGCTGACCTGAAATCCTAATCTCAAAGCCTTAATCCAACTGAGACTGCGTCCTCCTTTGCGGTCGTCGTTGAGATATATAACCAATGTGGATATTTTATTTAAGCATCTAACGAAAAGAGATCGTCTTTTATGTTATATAAATCTTTTATTTATTTATTTTTCTTTTAGATTCACTATGCTGTGGCGCCACGGCACAAGCGTGCCACTGTAAATGCGACTAGTTGTAGATTTGATTCTCACTCGAGGATATGAAATAAGAATTTCACCGATTCCGAAGAAATTAACCGGAAAGTGAGCAACGTTAGCGCCTTAATGGGAATGCAATGTTTTGCAATACTAGCTTCTCAGGACCAAAATTAGGCAAACAGAATGACAGAGAGATATTTTTTTATGTTTTTGTTTGTATTTTGGTATCGTGTACATACATAGGGAATTTGATTTATATGTCTGGATAAAATCATAACTATTATATTATAAATTTAAAAGTTTATATAAAACTTTAACTATTTTATGGAAAAATGTAATACATAATAGGTGACGACACTAAAATGTTTTTGTTAATATATTTTTTCTTACAACATATTTTTTTTTACATTCATTTTAGAAACTGATCTGAAATTGTCTGACGATAGAATTTAGAATTTAATTTCAGTTGAAACGAACAACAATATTATATGTCTGCATAACTTTTCTATCTATTTAGGAAAAGGAGCGCTTAAGTAGAAGCGTGCATGCGAGAGTTGGCAACTTTCTCAATTTAAACGTATCCAAAATGTGATCCAGAATTCATAAAGAGAACGAAACGAAAATTCTGATAGTTCATAACTTTATACGTTAACTTTAAATAATGCTTTTATTTTCAAACTTTATTCCACGTTCGCAGTATAACAGTATTAAATATTACTTTAATAGTTTTGCACCTATCTCATTTATTATACACTAGCGGCCCCGCGCGGACTCACCGCGCTTGAACTACAAAATATTTATTTAATATTATTTAAATGAATTTCGGCAAAAGTTGGCGTATTTAATAGAAAAATATGTGGCTATTTCATATTTTATATAGGACGTTAGGTAAAAATTGGCCTGGACATACAGAAAAACCGACATAGATTTAAAATTATTTCTTTGTGTTTTAGTTTAAAAAATATAATGTCAAGCAAAAAAAGCTAAATAAACATTTAAACTATGATAATTTATTAATATAAAAACTAATACATTCATTATAATTCGTTATCGTCACATTATTACTGTAAATTACCCAGCGCATGCTAATAGCCAATTTCACGATTCAAGTAACGTTTATGTTTTCATCGGACGTATTGAATACTGAATATAGATAGATTTAATTAGATCACCTTATTATACAAAGTGCGGCACTGAGCTCAGTAAGGGACTACTAATTCTGAACCAGGGTCTTGCGAGGGCGGTGTTTTTCATTTTTGTATGTTGAATTTTAATTGTATTTTTAATATTTTTCTTACTTTACAGGCTTTTGTGAAAGTGTTTTTGTCTTATTAGTGCTCTCATATAATACTTTTCACCCATAGACATTCAAATACACATTTTACAATACATCAGTAAGGAAAAAAATCTGAATTTTGTAGTGTGTCAAAGTTACCAAATCAAATGGGGTAGCTCTTTCACACACAAATTCATTCATATAAAGGTATTTTTTTTTTTTTTTTTTTATGGGAGAGGACAAGGCAAACGAGCGTCTGGGTCACCTGATGGTAAGTGATCACCACCGCCCACGACCCCATGCAACACCAGAGGAGCCACAGGTGCGTTGCCAGCCTTTAAGGTGGAGATGAAGGGCACCGGGGCCCGGCATTACCTAATGCGAAACGCAGTGGCAAGGGCCACTACTTCACGCCGGTTTAAGATGCCGGGGGTGGTATTAAATCCGGTCGAGTCTGCCCATGCGTGTTGCCATTACTGGCGACGTGACTCTTCCACACGTACTTTAGTCGCCTCTTACGACACCGACAGTACCAGGGTGATCCTATTCTAAGCCGGGACCACACGGCTGACTTCACCAGAGCGAAGAAATGAAAACATTAATAAATATTTTCTTTCCTCGAGTGGGAATCGAACCCGCAACCAGTCGATTGTGCAGCACAATTTTTACCACTGCGCCACGACCAGCCTCGAAAGTCATCATTATTCTTCTTAATAATATAGATAATATTGGTACATGTTCTTATTGAGGCCGTCGTGGCGCAGCGGCACAAGGGTGTGACTGTAACGCGGCGGTTGTGGGTTCGATCCCCACTCGAGTAAGTGAAATATAAAGGGCGGCGTTTTCGAGTTTATTCAAACCTACGATCATGTTGTATGAAACTTACGACGAAAAATTCCACGCAAATAAATATTTTCTACTGGTTTGTCCTATTTCACATAGTTAAATAGTTTATTAAAACAAAAAAGCTTATTTTCTAATGAACAGTCAATTCGTTTAACTTTTTAAAAGTATGCAAATAATTTAGGGTTACAGCAGAAAGAATTTTTAATTATGCCATTGTTACAGAACCAAAAAAACGCGTTAAGCTAGTCATTTCTTCCAACAGCTGACTGTTCAGATCCATTCTACTCCCTTTAGTGAATTGCTGTGCTCGTTTTAAACACGAGATTTCATTATTAAACTGATCGAGCAACCTACGAGACAAATAGCTCTTGCATCAATTTTCTACTTATTGAGAGCTTGAGAATATAAGAATAAATTTATTACTTTTTTCCTGTAAAATGATATTTAATCCAGCTTCACGCTTGATCACGCTGTATCCCGTAGGTAGGATGAACATACTAATAATATTTAGGAATCCTGGAGCAATTGCGTGTTGAGTGGCGGAGCCCATAGCTTTGCCTCGACATCAGAGCGAAGTAATGTAAATATTAAATATTTTATGCCCTCGAGTGGGAATCGAACACAAAATCTATCGCGTTTACAGTCATACACACCACGACTGGCTTCAAATGTTACATTATGTTGTATAAGCCTCTCAAAGTTTGATACTTAAATATTCCTTACATATTAAGCGAAAATTATTGTTTAATTATATACGTAAGTGATTTTATGGATTAAAAAAATAAAAGATAGAATCTGACTTATCAGGTTGTTAAAATATATAATTTCTGAACTCTTTTGGTCGCGTTTATTAAACGTTAGGAGGGCAATTGTGCCTCATTGAAACGGTAAGTGCCTTAAATTTATATTAAAATTGTTAAGGGAAGATATTAAATTTTATATTGCTTATATAATAAATCAATTACGAAAAATATTTTCAAATTAAAAAGCTTATTAAGCGTATTATTAGTAGCTCTATCTCATTATATACATGAATATATATAATTTGACTTTTTTACTTTTACACTGTAGGTCTTAAAGTCTGTGTTTTATAAAAATTGACAATCTTAAGTTTGCGGGCGTTTTCACTCATATTGTATGAAGTGAACTACATATATAAGTGTGTAATGATTTTAATATGTATATCTCTATTTTTGAGATATTTCCCTTTCCTTTGTTTGCCAAATTTCATAATTGAAGTCGATGGTACGTATTGGCGATTGATCACGTGGCGAATTTCATACAAAAAGCAGCTTTTTGCTGATTGTGGATTCATAAACGATACTATTTTTTGATTGCGTTGACTTTGAAGCTTTATTTTTTTTTTTGTGCTCCGGACCTGGATATTTGATATTCGTTTTAGTCTGATATCCCAACGTGCCTTTGAAATAAATAGTCTTCACAGACAGACAGACAGACAAACAGACAAACGGAGCACAAAATCATCCTATAAAAGTTCCGGTTTTTTTATCTTTTAAAGTAAGGAACCCAAAAAAGCTTTACATGAAAGCCAGCCGTCCATATATACATTATTTTCTACACCAAGATAAATTATTATAATCAGAACATTTGAACGGAATGAAAGAGTGTTACGTATTTTATGGCACATTGATTGATAGATTTTTCTAGCATAATATATTATTCTGTCTGTTGCATATACTGACTAACATTTAATTTATTTTCTCTATTCACATGAGATTTATATGAAATGTGATGTTAATATCATTATTTTATTAAAATACAGTATGTAAACTATTTATTAAAATGGGGAACGGAGTGTCTTAACTCTAGATTCCCTGAGACTATATAAATTACTCTATATAAATAGTTGATATTTATAAAGGTTTCTTACTAAAAATAACAATCGTAACTGATTTAGTATATACAGTAAGGTAAGTAAAATCTTTAATACTGTGTTTTCGAAGGTTAACCGAGGTTTCCTCGAGGTTCCCTAGTTTTAAGTCTCTCGATTCCCTACTTTCGCTCAATTTTCGAGACTGCGCGTGGAGTTGCGGAACTCAATGCTCAAATAAAAAAGTAAATTCTCGAGTAAAAGTCAACCCAACACTCAAGGATTCAATCATTTTTAAAATTTTGTATTACAAATAAAATATTACAAAAAATTGTTAATCACCAAGCAAACTAATTAACATCAACATTTAACAGAAACAGATTATTAATATTACACAAACATTATTAACAATAATTATATATTTTTGTTTAATTAATAGAATATTCATAACATGGAAAACTTTACGAAACTTTCGCTTTACTCTGTAATCGCCGCCGGCAACTTCGGGACCGCCTCCGAAGGGAAAATGCCGAATTTATGTAACATTAGATTTCGCGTCATTAGTTTCGCACAAAAGTCACCTTCGGGCGCACAAATTACATCCAACCTAGTTTCGGAACAGGAGCGTGAATTACTTAAGTGGTACATTATATACTCGCTAACGATGCGATGATGATGCTGATATATATATATATAAAGTAAAAGTGAATCTTTTCATTATATATAAAATAATATATTTAGATTTGAGCTTAAATAACTTCGAATATAAGTACATCTAAATATAAGAAAAATTTCAGATTCAATACAGAAAAATTAATATATATTAGAAAAATTGACTCTTGCAACTTAAGTAAATTAAAACATTCCCGTTTACAGTTGAAATGAATGTAGATGTAAATCTCACTCCACTCTTGCGCAGCGGTTATGGGTTATGGTGGAAAACTGAAAATTCATTCATAACGCAAATATATTCAAAAACTCAAGTTAACGGATGAAACACAGAATAGAAAAGGAATGTTGGAAATGCAACGTCTTCGTCATCATGCCTCGCTTTATGAATATAGAAAGCTCTTTATAAAAGGCAACTTGAGTGTAATATACTATTTTACCAGAGTATTCTATTTTATAATATATAAACTTACGTTTAAAATTTTGAATTTGTATTTGTATTTTCTAGGAAGGATTATTTCTATGCTATACGGATATATGGAGAGTTAAAGAATAACTGGGTAATTATTTACTTTTATTTGGCATATTAACCTCCTTTAAAAAAAGCTTAAAATAACTCCAACCGCGATAACTGAACCTAAAATGAGGTGAAATTATACATCCGAAATTAATATATTTTTAAATATATTATATACATATTTTTCACGCTACATCCCGCACATAATAAGGTAGGCTGAGGGAACACATGAATCTAGTGTTAAGACACTCTATTACCATTAAGACACTTTCTGAGTGTGTTGAGTGTTGGAACTAAGTCTCGTACTTTGATTCGTTACCAAAGCGATAAAATGAAACCGTATCAAAAAGTAACCCACAACTTGACGCGCTCAATGTCGCACCCCTGCGCCAAGAGCGGTCTCAATGTTTTATATTATATACATATAAGCCTAAATTTATCCCCTACATATATATTATGAGTGAGAACGTTATATACATTCACAAAATAACACATATTAAATAGGCGTTCTAAATTGTCAGCTGAACGCAGTGTCATAACCATAAACAGTGCGGAAATGCGCCGGGAGCTTGGCGCTAATCCCATATACGCTGAATACACGCTTCCGGATATCGCTGAACTAACAAAGGCATTTGTTTTTTTTTATAAACTTCAAATAAGTTTTAAATAAGGATTAAGTCCTAAAAAATTGTTGACTATTCTTACTTTGGATTTCATTTAGTTAAGTTAAGTTATCTTAGAACTAATGTGTTCATTCATTGTGAACTAATCAGTTCATTCATATATATATATATATATATCATCGATATACAAATAAAAATATATAAAGAAAAGAAATCATTTTCAATACATAAAATTTGTACTAAGATATTACATTTCAACAAACACCAGACACCTTAAACCTCGGTCTGATACCGGAAAGCGAGAGCGCGATTATCGATATATTATTCAAATTACGCAAGCGCGAAGGTTTCGTAATAAAAACAAACTCTGAATCAGTGTTACCCCAGTAATAAAAAGAAGCAATTTTCGACCGCTTATATCTCTTGTTTGTTGAGAGAACGTGCTAGAATGTGTTTTTGAGAGAAAACTTTTTGTATAGAATCTGATAAAACAAATCTCATTCCACCGCAATATTATTTGGCAACTTGTTTTCGTTGATCGCTTAATTCTACTCACAAATAAATAAATGAGGGTGAAAGTTTTTATCATATTTTATCGTGATTGCAAAGTGTTGTTTAATAATAAATGTTTCTTTTATCTGTATTTCTGTTAAATATTGATGTTAATGAGATTGCTTAGAGATTATAACAATTTTATTATACAATACTTTACTTGTAATAAATACTAAATTAAGGAATTGATTCAGTTTTTAAGTGTTGGGTCGATTTCCTCTCGAAAATGAATCTTTTTTTTATTCTCACTGTAGTAATAAGACAGATGCAGCGTAAAGTTCTGCTTCTCTACACGTAAAGTCTCAAAAATTGGGTGGAAAATTCCAATTGACTTCCAATGATTTAACACTAAGTGCCTAGTCTTGTAATCTTTAATATTTGGTCATACATATCTTAATAACATACAGTTTATACAAATTTGGCTATAATATAACAATAAGTTTAAACGGGCATAGCCGCGTGTGGACCGCTAGTAATAAAACCTTAAAGTTTTAATACGATAGCATTTACAATAAACTAGTCTACAATATGCCATAGCTTATACATATAGTACAATGTAAACAAGTACTACGCTACAATAAAACTAAGTAAGATATTACGGATGAAGCTGCAACTTACTTATACACAAATTATTTTATGCGCTTCACTCAGACCGGGGGGTGGAAGCAGTTTTACCACTCACGTGTCATGAACTTACCACGAAGTTTCTTTCTCGAGCGAATCAAGTTGTCTAAGTTTGGTCGGGTGCTGGTGAACACAAATTATACGCGTAACGTTTCAAGTTGAATTTCTGCTTATTAAATGTCTGGAAAAAAAACAGTTAGTTATTTTGTGAAAAAAGTGGCAACGTGATTGAAAAATTTTACGATACAAATAAAAGAAATTCCAAAAAAATATAATATTGTGGTAAAAAAACACAAAGCTTTTATTTCGGGTTTATTTCATACAACACGAGTGTATACACTTGCAAACTTAAGTTTGTCATATTTAATAAGATACAACAGACCATGATAAAAATATATATCATAGAAAAAGTGATTTTAATTTTATATAATTTGCAAATGGTAAATTTAATATATCTGTATTTATTTCTTTTTTAAAAAATAAATAAACTTTTGACATAAATTTCCAAATGTTTTACCACTAACCTTCGTTGTATCTTCCTACAATAATAGCTTATATGCGCGGAGACAAGCTTTCCACAAAGATATTTAATCAATTTTATATATACATCTTAGAAGAAAAATGGAGTGTTACTTATTTAGTATTCTAGATAGGACGTAAGTTGCTGTGCTTGAGTTTGAACTTAACTAGACGGTTGCAAAGTTACAAAATTACAGTGCAATTTTGAAGGAGCTCTTACTATATCACGAGAAAGCTCAAAATTGGCTGAATTTAGGAGAGTGAAATTCACAAGGGATCTAATTTAAAGACATGAGAACTAAGATGTTTGTAAATATGAAGATTTCAATATAATCCTGTATTATTAGCACCACAATCAATCTTGGAACAGTCAATACTGTTGACTATTTTTATTTGTAGTGTCGAATAGACAATTAATGCTCAAGTTTCATGAATTCTGTTTGTTTGTTTAAATTATTTTGATTTATTTTCTTTTTTAATTTACCTACAAATTTTCTATTAAAGGTATTTTTAAAAATATATAGTATACAAATACAGACAGCGTTTACTCTAGACTAATTTTTTTCGATTTTTTTATAATATATGACAAAACTGCGGAGTGTTTATCTTATTACATCAATTATAAACATTATTTAATAAAAACATAAACTTATGTTACCTAGATCAATAAGAAGAATATTAATAATGACAACTTTTTAATGAATTATTATTGTGGGATCGATCCCCACTCGAAGAGATGAAATATTTATTTAAATTTATATTTTCATTTCTTCGCTCTGGTGTCGAGGCAAAGCACGGAGTTATGTTCTGCCACTCAACACACAATGCCTCTTTAATTCGTCAGAAAGAGGGGAATGGAGTGTCAAACACTAGGTTCCCTCTGCCTACCCTGCTGTGTGCGGGATACAGCGTGTAGCTGATTATTAAATTATTACACTTCGGTACACTAATTTAAACCACAAGAACGGACAATTAAAAGAACTTTAATTAATAGAATGTAGAGCTTTTTATATTTTAATAAAAAAAATATAAAGTACGAAATCCCTGAGCAGTACAATGATATTCATTAAGGGGTTGTAAATGACTTTAATGATGCATTGTACTATTCAGAGCGGGGGCGTCTAATTATTATGCTGTCGGTGTCGACGTATGGTTATTACTTGTAGCTTTCATTGCGAACAGAATGTAACATGAATAAACTAACTTGATGGAAATTAATTATAGAGAATGCAATTTTTTAAGTTAAGTCAGAAATTTTACTAATAATATATTAATTTGTTTAAAAAAATATATACTATTGTGTCTTGTAAAATTGTTTTGAAATGAAGATATGATTGATAATTGCTTTGTATTTATTTTTAAAATAATTTTTTATTAAATATTTATATAATTAAAAAAAAAATTATGTAATTATGAATCTGTAGACGAAGATGAATTCGTAATTAATATGTTATAATTAATCAAATGGTTATTGTTAAACTGAACTTGGCGAGTCATGTCATTTCTTTAGTCTGTGAAAGGCTGTCTTTGGAGTACATATTAAAAAAAAACATTAATATTTTTTCTAGTTTTAGTGAAAACTTGCAAAAAAGTAAATCTTATAAAAGTAACGTTAGTATGCAAAATTAATTCGACATTCCTTTCATTAAAAATACGTCAGTAATCTCTTTACATTCGATGTCCAAACGAACAAATTAAGTCAACACTGAGTGACAAAGGAAAGCCTTTTCCCATTATGCTAAAGTAAACTCCAGTAATTTAGTTTGGATTGCTTTAAAGATTTATGCTCGTCTACATTCTCGTAAATATTCAACTGTTACAATATTTTTATTGAACGTTATACGGTAACTCGTTAAATATTCCTTTTCTTTAAGTGGGATTATCTAGAATGAATGTGTTACGTATTTGAAAATTTATTTACTTTTTTTATAACGTCATGCAGGCACACAGCATATTAGTCAGAGATTGAGTGCTGGAACTTAACACCGCGCTTTGCTTCGTCACCAGAGCGGAGAAAATGGAAACGTTAAATATTTCTATCAAATCAACAACCGCCTTATTAACTTTTTAGTATTTTTTTTTATTTATTTATTTAATTATGAGGTCAAACTTACATACATCTATCGAAATAGAATATAAACAATATTTGGGAGAATAAAATTCACAAAGTTAAAATTTGAATCGATTTCACTTTTTAAAATTGGTTTTTCACTGCCAAGATGTTACTTTAACCAAGCCTTCAGATATCGTAAACCCAAGAAATACGAGATGTATCGTAGAATATTTATAGATACATTATACTCTCACTTAATCCCGTGAGTGGCCTGAGCACCGAGAATCACGATCTAGACACAGATCCTCCTTTTCTAAAGTATGGTAGCAATTCCATTTATTTATATATGTCCTAGTATGTCTAAGGGGCCATGTTCCACGAGCTATTTATTGGCATTTCGTTAGATAAAAATATATATTTTGAAAGTATTGGAGTATACTTGTTTATAATATATTTAGGATTAACTATTGAAACAAAATTTCAAGCGTGTCGCCACAAATCCAATAAAATTGACGTGAACTCGCGCAAATTGCCTGGATTTGAGATAATTGAGTTCATTTGCGGTCACAATGAAATTGTACAGTTGGTATGAAAACTCACTCCATTTAGCCACTACGCTATTTGTAGAATAAATGTTTACAAGATAAATAACTCATTTTTTTAGCGATTTAGTAGTTCCTTCGTACAAAATAAGTATAGCATATGCCCACAAACTGGGTATGTGTCCGATTCGCACTTAACCGGTTTTTAATTTTTGCTTCACCATGTATCCCGCTCACAGCAGTACAGTATAGGCAGGGTAAGCATTACAGGGTAGGCAGGTGGAACCTGTTTTTAAAACACAACTTTACCCGTTTTCCGCCGAATTTTGCAGCAACACAACTCAACGTCGCGCTTTATCTCGACACCGGAGCGATATTAATAATTAATAATTCATTCCCCCGAGTCGAACCCACAACCGTCACGTCACATTCACGCATTTGTGCCAGTTCGCCATGACTGGCCTCAAATGTCTTTAAATAGAAATCAGAAATTAAATTATCCAGGCTCACTGACATCCGCGCTAATGCGGGTGTGACGTATTCAGAGCAGTGATGGACGAGGTCTTGAGCGAGTTGCTTTCAAACTTATACTCGATGAATACAGGTGATCTATCTTATGCCAGATTATATACATTTCTAAGTTATATTTTTATCATTACTTTAAAATTAATCAAATTTTAAATTTTATCAGTTTTGATTATAATGATATAATAGTATATTGATAATTCGTAGGTATTGATAATTTGTAGGTTTCAAAATTAATATTCCACACGGAGAAAATTCTATTGTTTTTTATTGATTGTTATTGTATACAACAAGGCAAGGCAAACCGCCAGCGCGTATATCACCGGGTGGTAAGTGATCACCGTCATCACGACCCCGTGTAACACCAAAAAAGCTATACCTGTAGCTGTGGTCGTAGATGTGGTTTTTGAAGATGTGCTTTTCATGTTATATTGATCTGAAAACACTGCTACATAGACTAAATATATACCTACATAACATATAAAAAAGTGTGTGTCGATGTTACAATTGTGTAATCTACTAAGATTTTTTTTACAGAGACACTTTGATAGATTTTAATTAAAAGTATGGAATCGGCTGAAAATTAAGAACAGTGTGTATATTTTTTTCAAATTTTACCTCACATACTGAACTCAAAATCTCACAATATTTTATTTCTCGCACAAAAATAAATCAAATTATATATTTCGACGCAACCATTCGACTTTTCATCCAAAGCATGTTAGTTGAGCGGTGCATATGAATGTTCGTCTCATTTACATATAGTCGAGATAAATTACAAATCCATTCATATCGTGAATATCAAGCGTAGTGTTCGCTTTGATCGAAAATCCATTAAGACTGCCGAATGGCGCTCTGATGGATTGAACCCGCAACTAAAAGCGCAAGTCATTTCCTTTTATGTGAGGCTTTCGGTATATTAAAATAATATATATATTTGAGTTAATGTACATTTTGATGGTAAGTCGCGGCGCAGACGCACAAATGTTTGACTGTCAATTTGACTTGTGGTTTCGATCCCTACTCGACGACATGAAATACTTATTTAAATTTACATTTTCTTGGGGTGGCTTATCATAACATATATACATGATAGATTATATATAAAACTTGATTTAAGTCCAAGCCGGTCGAGTTATGTTAGATAAAGTATTAGGCTTCACCAGCCAGCATGTAATTTGGCTAAAATCTAACAGCCAAATAATATAATATTGCTACGTACAGGCTGCCGTCCCGATGTGACAACCAAAATTGTAGTCTTGAAAACGAAATATCATTTAAATGTAGTCGTCGTTAAGTTCTCTAGAGATATTCTATACATATGTCGTGATAATTAATAAAATAAAACGGTTAAGTGCGAGTCGGACTCGCATACCGAGACCGAGTGTTCTGCATTACTTGACGATTGGATTGTAGGTCAATGGTAATTACATCGTATGAAAGTTGAACTAAAGCTTGCTGACGTATGAACTCATTTTGTTTGAAATGAATTACAAATATAAATTTCTCTGAAAAGCTTATTAATTTCCACTTATCGAATTTTGGTTCATTTATAATATATTTGTAAGTTCACTTTGCGCTAAATTTCATGACTGTTGTTCAACGGGATGTAGTACTTCATAGGTATTTTGTTTACACGGCGAATTTCTTACAAATTGCAGCAAAATCGATGCATATAATAATGCAATAAATATTTGCATCTATTGATTGCGTTGAAAAACTTCATGTTTTCTGCGCTTCAAAGGCTTGATATTTTCTAATAAAATCATATGATTTCATTAGAAAATATCTCGAGAAGACGATCATGACAGACGGACAGCAACGTTATCGTACTATAGGGATTTTCCTTTTTGCTTTTGAAGTATGAAACCCTAAAACCAACCCAAAAATATATATTCATACTTGTATAGAGAAACCTATTACACAAACCTAAAGCTACGCTATAAAATATATTGACACGCGGCACCATTTTGTCTCCCGCAAAGACCTCACAATTAATGTCAGTAATTCGACACGGGATTTGCTTTGCGAACCGATTTCCTGCAAAGGAGCCGATCCACTTCACTCACGAATTAATTGGAAAAGGAAGGTGACCACAGATTTAATGAGTAAGCGATAAATTGAGTAAGTAATGGATTTTAAGCGATTTTCAATTATTATAGATATAAATTAGATTAGAATAGATTTTTGTTCTTTCTTTATTATGTTTTTTAAATTGCATTTTATTATGTAAATGAAAAATATAGCTGTATATATAATATTTTTTTTACAGTTATTGCTTTAATTTACATATTTGTTAACAAATATATAAATTGTACATAAATTTCACGTATTTGTATATTCTTCAATGTATTTACTATCTATTTTCGTCTAAAAACCATCTAATATCATAATAATGTAAGAATAACACGGAAACAATGTAAAGCGTAATCTTTGAAAAATACTCTCTGTACGCTTATAACTTGACTTCTAAGATACCGTGCTGGCTTTCCATTTCCTTTCACATATAATTTCCCGAGGGCGACGCGTACACGTTAGAGCGAGAGGCACTAGTATGAAAATATATAAATATTTACCACTGTGTTATTGGAGACACAGACAATATATGACTCGAGATAATACCGTTGGGGAGATCTTCCTGCGTTGAGTCAAGAATATCAAATGGATTGGTTTTCAGCTTATACCGTGAAGTTCGGTTTTGAAATTAAAAATGAAATGCATCCGTTTTATTTGTTTCAAATTATGTCAGAAATTTCTTATGTTTTTTATATTAAATGTTTTTCATAAGATATTATTGTGAAAATACGATAATGTGTAAGGGAACCGCAGCTGTACATTGAAGAATTACATTTTTTGAAACGTAACGTAAATATAATAATTGCTCACGCTTGATAAGTGTCTTAGGTTTTTTTGGTCTTTTTATAATAATAATATAAAAATCAAATAAAAATTTCTATCTATGTTATAGTAAAATATATAAAGTGAAAGAAAATTTATATTAATTTAAGGCTTAATTAATTATATTGACAGTTTCAAGATAAATAATTAAAAAATACATAAATTGGTAATTCTTAATTTATTCATTTTATTGTTATTGTATTGATATTGTACTGTATGTATATTTTAAGTTACTTACTACATAGATGCACGGAAAGTAACCTAAAGGTATATAAATATATATGTTATGATTACGCAGCGAATTTCATACAAAATGCAACAAAATTTATGTCTAAATGCTCATATTTTTGGATTGCTTTAACTTAGAAACTTGATTTTTTATGTTTTATAAAGGATCACTTATATATATCAAATGAATTTAAGATTGATACCTCCACACGATCTAGAGATCGTGACAGATGTGCAAACAATAGAATAACAAAGTGTTCCTACATGGGTTCTGTTTTTACCTGTACAGCTACGGAATCCTAAAAATACGAAATCTCTTTTATGCCTATTCAACGATAAATTTCCTAGAATATTTTATAAAATATTTTATTTTAATATAATGAAATGGAAAACTTGTTCTGAATCGCAGCGCATTTCAAATTGTAAATTGTAAATGTAAATTGATTGCTTTATACTAACCTCGTCAAAGTAAACAGCTATTAGAGTTCTGTCGAGAATATTATTTGAACAATTTTCATAAAAAACTGTAGTTGAGTTCGGAGTTTTTATGTTGATTTCATTTTTTCATAGTTATAAAATTTTATTAATTTACTTTTTGTTGCAGAAAAATAATTCATTAATAGTAATTTCAAGACAATATTTTTAACTTATTTAAAGTGTTATTATACATTTAAACATATATTTTTTAAGAAAACATATAAAAAATGTAACGTAGCGGAATTCGCACAGTGTTGCACTTATTATTTGCAAGCATTTTTGAACATTGAATAAATAATATATTATAAAAAGCTACCAATGACTTCTGAGGCAGCACTGCTGAGAATAATAAAAAATACCTCAATTTTATCTTGATAAAACTCAACAGTTGCTCTTATCGGAATCGAAAATTATTTAAGAAACCTAAGAAGGAAGAAAGAAATCCTCCGATTATGAAAATAACGAGATCTCATTACATTAGTTTTCTAATAAAATATTTCTCTTAAATCTATTTTTAGAATATAAATAATTGATAGTTTTTTATATTATATCTTTATTATATCATCATTGTGATTGTTTTGTTAATAATGACAATTGATAATATTCACGTTTTGACACTTATCAACATAATTTTTGTGTACAAATGAAAAAAGGACAAATTTATGGCCGAAATTTTGCTGGAATAATTAAAGTGAAATAAATTGTACTTTGTAATAAACTCTGATAAATTGGATTCGTATTCGGAAACGGCCAATAGCCAGTCATATTTCAGTTTTATTTGTTACTGAGTTAAATTCATTACGAAAAAATGTCATATAAAACAAATATTTTTGAATGCCAGAAAGCTATAAAAAATATATAAATTTATGATATTTCTTGGAAAAGTATGGATAGAGAGGTACATGTATATTTTTTTATTGAAACAAATATTTTAAATTAAATATACATGTACATGAATAATTTGTAGTTTTATAGAATTTTGTAAATTTGAGATATTTTTAAACATTGATTCATTTGATTAAGAGAACAGCAAGTTAGATTCCATTTCTTAATAATTACTGTTAATGTAATTTATTTATTTAGAAAAATTAGTATACAAAGTAATATCCTCGCAGTCCTCTTAATATCACTTACAACGTCGACCCAAAACTTTGAAATTCAATAGAAAATCTTAATTATTACAAGAAATTTCAAGTATTCACTTAGAACAGCGAAAGTTCTTATATAAAAAAAAAAAGTCTTTTTGAACAGCCCTTCAGCATTTCAAGTGATTCGGTGGAATAGAGCCACTTGGAGGGCAAGACGT